>CAUYQG010067763.1:0-66810 GCA_963574415.1 Tarsius wallacei
AATATGAGCCAGGCTCGGTGGCTCAGCCTGTAATCCCGCGCCTTTGGGAGGCTGAGGTGAGTGGATTGCCTGAGCCCACGGGTTCGAGACCCGCCTGGGCAAGCGAGACCTCATCTCTACAGTAAATCAAAAAGTTAGCCGGGCATGGTAGCGCACGCCTGTAATTCCAGCTACTTGGAAGGCTGAGGCAGAAGGATCGCCGGAGCCCAGCAGGTCGAGGCTGCGGTGGCCGGGAGCGGCCACTGCACTCCAGTCTGGGTGACAGAGTGAGACTCCAACTTAAAAAATATATAAAATAAAATAAAATAAAAATATGTTTCAGACTGGGCATGGTGCTATGGCTCATGCCTGTAACCCCAGCACTTTGGGAGGCTGAGGCAGGAGGATTGCTGAGCCCAGGAGTTTGAGACCAGCCTGAGCAACATAGTGAGACCTCATCTCTACAGAAAAAAAAAATTAGCCCGGTGTGGTGGCATGTACATGTAGTCCCAGCTACTGGGGAGGTTGAGGCTGAAGAATTGCCTGAGTCCAGGAGGTCGAGGCTGTGGTGAGCCATGATCATGCCACTGCACTCCAGTCGGGAAAACAGAGTGAGGCCCCCAACACAAAAAAAAAAAAAAAAAAAAGGATAACTTATAGTAGTGGGATAGCACCTGTGAATAGCCACTGCACTCCAGCCTAGGCAACATAACAAAGCAAGACCTATTCTCTTTTTATTTTTTGAGACGCATCCAGGATGGAGTGTAGTGGCATGGTCACAGCTCACCACAACCTTGAACTCCTGTGTTCAAGCCATCCTCCTACCTCAGCCTCCCAAGTAGCTGGGACTACAGGTGCGTGCCACCATGGCTAGCTAACTTCTTTTTTGTTATTGTTGTTGAGGGGGTCTCAGTTTGTTACCCAGGCTGTGTTGAACTCCGGGCTCAAGCAATCCTCCCACCTCGGCCTCCCAAAGTGCTGGGATTACAGGTGTGTTCCACTATGCCTGGCAGACCCCATCTTTTTTTTTTTTTTTTTTGAGTTGGAGTCTCACTCTGTCACCCAGGCTAGAGTGCAGTGGCCTGCTGCTCACGGCCCCTGCAGACTCGACCTGCTAAACTCAGGCGATCCTTTCGCCTCAGCCTTCCAGGTAGCTGGAACCACAGGCTAGTCAACATATGGCTCAATGTATGTGTGTACTGCATTTCTTAGAGTCACAATCCAAACACCTTGAGAAGTACTGAAAGTATGTACAAGTGATTTGTACATATATGTATAGATGCACATAAATATATGAACATGGGCTTGTTCATCAAACTCCTAGCCTTCTCCACTTTCCTATAGCTTTAACGAGTTTTATTTATTTTTTCCTAATTTACTCTACACAATAGGGTAGCTAAACATATGGAATGTATTAGCTCAAGAGGAAGAACAGGTCAAATAGATCAATAGGTTCCAGAAGGCTTTCAGGGGCTACAGATAGTGCCTGAGGATGTGTTTTGTCTCAACAGCACAATGTTACAACCACAGCCCTGGGGTTTCATTCTTGCCTGGCCTTGAGACCCTTGGTTTAGACACATGCCGAGTTGACCACCCGCAGCAGGGGCACCCCGGAGGACAACTGGGTGGGGAGAGCGTTGTCTGAAAAGAGCAGAGTCCTCAGCTTCCCTTCAAATAGGCTGCTGTCCTTTCTCTGACTTCACCCAACTCCTGGGTCATTGCACACCACCATTAGTGCCACAGCTCCTCTGCCTGCTTGGGATGGCTTCACCTTCACAGAACTTTGTCACCACCGGGAGGCAGGGGGAGACTTACACCCACACTACTGGATTACTACAGGGTCAAGGGCCAAAACTGTTGATGGGGATAAAGACAAAATAAAAACTGGTTCAAAGGCGTGTTTTGTTCATGTTACAATATTTTAAAAATCAGGAAATTTTGATATAAAAATCTGAATATCTGGCCTCCTTCAAAAATTTGGGATTTTCTTTTTTCAAAAAATCAGCCAGGTGTGGAGGCATGCACCTGTAGTGCTAGCTACTCTGGAGGCTCTAGCAGGAGGATTGCTTGAGCCCAGAAGAGGAGGCTGTGGTGAGCCATGCTGGTGCCACTGCACTCCAGCCTGGACAAGAGATCCTGACTTAAAAAAAAAATTAGGCTGGGCTCGGTGGCTCAGCCTGTAATCCCGCGCTTTGGGAGGCCGAGGTGAGTGAATTGCCTGAGCCCGCGGGTTTGAGACCCGCCTGGGCAACTTGGCGAGACTTCATCTCTACAATAAATTAAAAAAAAAAAATTAGCTGGGCATGGTAGCGCGCGCCTGTAAGTTCCAGCTACTTGGAAGGCTGAGGCGGAAGGATCGCCGGAGCCCAGCAGGTCGAGGCTGCGGTGGCCGGGAGCGGCCACCTCACTCCAGTCTGGGCGACTGAGTGAGACTCCAACTCAAAAAAAAAAAAAAAAAAATTTACTTTCACACCAGCCTAAAACTGTTTTCACTTAGAATTAACCATTACCCACGGATTCATAATTTTAGAGGCAAAGAAGGCATTAAAGAAATGGAAAGGAAAAGAAATTGAGTCAGTGTGCCCAGGAAAAGTCCAGAAAGCCACACTTCAAACACGAGTAATGCTTACCTCTGGAGAGAAAGGTTTGGGATGAGAGGGATGTTTTTTGCTTTATTTGTCTATACCATTTGACTTCTTCCACAATTACTATTACTGTTATTTAATTTTTTCTTAAAATTAAGCAAAAATAGAAACAGGGCAGAGGTAAAATAAATGGGTTTTGATGGGGTGCTCAGGGAGTGGGGTGCACGGAGAAGGCTCATGATGAATTAAGATTTTGAGTAAGGGTGACTATTCTCCAAGCAGCAGTACCATTAATGGAAACAGGGAACTTGGGCAGAGGAAGAGGTTTGGGAGAGAGAGAAGTTCCGCTAAGGCCCAAGGAATAAGGCAGAGGGAAATGTCCAGTAGGAAACAGAGAGACTGGAGCTTGAGGTAGAGAATGGGATTAGAGCCAAGAGTCTGGGAACTGTCCACACTGAAAGGCCAATTAGAACCATGTGAGATTGAGATGGGAGTTCTGAGGGTGGCAGAGTAGAAAAAGGAAGGTCAAGGACAGAGTCTCAGGAGAACAGCCAGCTCTTGGGACAGACAGGAGAAAAAGAATCCTCAGCCAGGACTGGAGAAGGACTGGTCAGAGAAGCTGGAGACAGAAGTCGAGAGAGTGTGAAGATTTGGGGATTAATGACCTTCTGGAATAATGCGTTTCAAATAATTCTAAGTGCGAGCCACAGTAAGAAAGTATCTTTACATTGTAACCTGTGGCAAATTAGATGACTGCTCCCCACTCTTCACACCCCGTGTTGGAATTATACATCTACATCCTTTGCCATGTGACTCTGTGGTATCTCCTGCTGGTGTTGATGTTGTTTTTACCATGTGACGTGCTTTAGCCAGTAAAATGTTAACAGACTTGGGGGTTGTTATTGTAGTTTTTTTTAAGAGACAGGGCCTTGTTATGGTGCCCAGACTGGAGTGCAGTGGCTATTCTCAGGGGTGATCATAGCGTACTACAGAACTCCTGGGCTCAAGCAATCTTCCTGCCTCAGCCTCCTGAGCTGGGACTATAGGTACATACCACTGTGCCCGGTTTGTGGTTTTAAATGTGCTTGCGTGATCTGGCTTGACTTCTTGTGCTCTGTGACTGCACAAGTGCGTGCTCTGGATGCCAGTAGACTAAACTAGACCTCCATACTGGCACCAAGCCAGCTGAACTCAGCTAAGCCCAGCCCAAATCAGCCAAGCTTCACCAACCTGCAGATTCACAACTGAGAAAAATTGTTGTTGTAAGCAACTGAGATTTGGAGGTTATGTAGCATCACCATCCCAACAGCTAACTAATACACAATCAATCCATACATATATGTATCAAACATAACACAACTTTATCAGACAATACTTACCCTTATAGCAAACAACATACTCTGATATTCTGACATTTCCATTATGTTTCATTTTTCAAATACTAGTTGCAACCTAGAGTTTTAGAAATACTACTCTAGATAATTTTTTTCATTTTAGGGACATAACACACAATGTATATCAGCAACCGTGGCACATTTACTAGCTATGTAATCTTGGGCAGTCCACCTGACTTCCCTCAGCCTTGGTTTCCTAATTGGTGAAATGGGTATAATCTTATCTGGCTAACAGAAAAGTTACAGAAATAAAATGAGATAATGCATAGTAGGTGACTAGTACAGAGCAAGTCTTCAAAAAATATTAGCTGTTATTTTTATTACTGAGAAGATCAGTAAGGAACAGAAGGGACTAGAACAATTTCAGAATTTGGGACTCATTTCTTTAGGATGGAGAACCAGATTGAAATTACTGGAATACAGCTGGGCTCAGTGGCTCAGCCTGTAATCCCAGCACTTTGGGAGGCCGAGGTGAGTGGACTGCCTGAGCCTGCAGGTTTGAGACCAGCTCGGGCAATCTGGCGAGACCTCGTCTCTACAATAAAATTAAAAATAGCCAGGTGTGGTAGCACGCATCTGTAGTTCCAGCTATGCGGAAGGCTGAGGCAGAAGGATTGCTGGAGCCCAGAAGGTCGACACTGTGGTGGCTGTGAGCATGCATACTACTGCACTCCAGCCTAGGCGAAGGAGTGACTCCAACTCAGAAAAAAAAAAAGAAATTACTGGAATAAAGTAGAGGATAACTGATGATACAAGGTCTAGGCATTAAGCAGCACCTCTCTGCTTGGTTCTACCTACTTCATCTCCCTACTAGAGTCTTAAAGGGACTCAGAGACCCGAGACTGTCATTAACTCCCTCTCTAATCCTACTCCAACTTGTTCCACCTCACACTTCTCCCCTTCCCATCTGAGTATGAGGACTGGGTCAGCCCAGAGAAAAAGTAGTTGATAGAGAGCAACACAGGGTCACATGGACAACCACAATCTTCCCTCCTCCACGCCCATATTCTCAACTGTCCTGTGAACTGGACAGAAGACCCAGTATCTGCCAGTTAATCCTGCCCAAGCCGCAACAGACTCCATGAAGGCACATGGCCCCTTCTGATCACCAAGGGAAGAAGGAACATCATTCCTGAGCAAGAGCAGGAAATGAGTCTCAGAAACAAGTTGTAAAAAAAGGCTTCTTTATTGAGAGCAGCGAGTGTAAAAAAAAAACAACAAATAAAACACAAAACTAAAACAAACAAAAAACAACAATAAAAGTGTGAGGCAGGGGTGGCCCACCCTACCCATCTCCTCCAGGGCCTACTCCTACCTCCCATGCCCACCCATCCCACGCTGCAATTACATACAAAAGCCGCCCATGGTGCATACAAAAAGGGCGGGTTATATAGTGTCAAAAGCTCCTGAAAACTCCTTCATCTGCCAGGCACTTAGGACGAGGAAAGGAGAGAAGGGTGGGGAGAAGGCATGGGTCTGGGTCAGTGTGCACAAGCCCACAGTGGGAAGGACACACTTGCTATATCCTCCACAATCCTGGTCTAGACCTCCTGGAGGGGCCTGTGGGACAAGAGACTCCTTGACCCTGTGCCAGAACTACCCCAGAACTTGAGAATATTAAGGAATTCCCTTGCCCAAACCCAGCTCATCCCCAACCGAGCCTCCCTAGGCAAAGTTGGAAGGTGAGTGGCAAAGCTGGACCTGGTCAAGGGGAGAAGTCGCAGGCCAGAAATTGGGGTTACCTGAGGCACCCACGCTGTCCCTGATGGGGGAAGGGGTGGCAGAGAAAGCTGTCTGGCCCAAGATCCTAGTCACCCAGTCTGGGTCCGAATCAGCCTCCCAAAGGGCTGAGGGTGAAGGAGAGGAAGAAAGCCCAGGCCCTGCTCAGACCTCATCAATGCCTGCTGTGCTAGGGCGGGGCTCCAGGGCTCAGGAGGACAGGGATCTTGCCCATCATGCTACAGGCTCCCCTCAAGAGATGTGCTCCCCTGCCCATGCCATCCTGAGGCACAGCCTGTCAGGCTCCTTCCTCACGGCTTGCTGTCCACGGGGCTGTCTCCCAGGGTGTTCGCGATCTCACTGAAGGAGGGCCGGTCCTTGGGGCTGGGGGCCCAGCAGCGCTGCATCAGCCGGTAGAGCTTGGAAGGGCAGCCCTCAGGCTGTGGGAGTCTAGCCTTCCCAGCCTGCAAATCTGCAGGCAAGACAGGGGGTGGGGAGTTGGTCAAAATATTTAACAACCTGTCCAATGCTCTGTGGAACCTGCAGGTCCCACATACAGCCCCAAGAGGATGACTCTCAGGGAGTGCTAGCCAGTGGTAGGGAGGTACTAGCAACCGAAAGGGACGAGTCTCCTAACCCCAGCTCACACTGGCTGGCAGAACAGGGTCTATGCAGCAGAGGCTCATGCATGGGAGCTGAAGTGGGTTGATGGACAGGCATCAGAGTGGCTGGAGTTGTCACTGAGGGTAAATGCTACTTGTTAACCGGTATAAAAGTACTTAAGTACTTTATCAACTAGAGTGGTCATATCTGTGTGTTTAATAAATAACAGCCCTCAGAGATGAGGCAGGCTGAACTGGCCCGGGAACCCTGAGCAATCTGGAGACTGTCTAGAATCATCCCTTGGCAACATGGCTGCCTACCTGCCAGCACTTCATCATCTGCCTGCCCACCATGGGGCATCTCTCCGTGGGTGAACACTTCCCACATCAGCACACCGAAGGCCCAGACGTCGGACTTGGTGGAAAAGTCACCTTCCAGGATGGCCTCGGGGGACATCCAGCGCAGTGGCACCCAGGCCTGGCGGAAGTGGTAGTACTCACTGCAAGAGAAAAGCAACATAGGGGTGGAGATAAGCTGGGGGACAAGTCTGGCTGGCATCCCAGATTCATCCCACGTCTAGGACCTATCACCAGGCTGATAATACAATACGTATGCTGAGCACAAGAGTACACTGAATAAAATCTAGAGGCATCCACAAGGGGCTTGATGGTTAAAAAATTCCATGAGAAGCCGGGCTCGGTGGCTCAGCCTGTAATCCCACGCCTTGGGAGGCTGAGGTGAGTAGATTGCCTGAGCCCATGGGTCCGAGACCCGCCTGGGCAACTTGGCGAGACCTCATCTCTACAATAAATCAAAAAATTAGCCGGGCGTGGTAGCGCGCGCCGGAAGTTCCCACTACTCGGGAGGCTGAGGCGGAAGGATCGCCAGAGTCCAGCAGGTTGAGGCTGCGGAGCGGCCACTGCACTCCAGTCTGGGCGACTGAGTGAGACTCCAACTCAAAAAAAAAAAAAAAAAGAAAAGAAAAGAAAAGACAGAACAAATGAAAACTGTAATATTGAATTGGCTTCTCCCAAAAAAGAACTTAATTCGAATCATTGGCAAAATTTGAATATATTTTACCATGATTAGTAAGTAGTATTGTAAGAATGTTAATTTCCCGGTTTAAATTATTTCTGTAGCCATGTAAGATATTACTATTTCGAGAAGCTGGATATGGGAATAGTACTTTGCAATATATTTGTAAGCCTGAAATTAGTTCAAAGTAAAGGTTTTAAATTTTTACCAGTTTGTTCTCCATTTTACAGATGAGGAAATAGAAATTTATTGTTTCAGAGCCTTGTTCAAAATAATGAGAAAATTGCAACTTTAACCTAAGGTTTCTGCTTACTGATCTTTCTACTCTATTACACCTCACCCAATATAGTTTTAGAAGACTGTTTTACTTTCTAAGAAAATACATTTACTTACTTTTTTTTGGCTTTGATTTTAAGATTGTATTGAAAAAATACAAAATCACAGAGGTATGCCAGCTATCCCCATGCAAGCGTTTGTTCATGGATCTGTGAGTTAGTTCCTCTGTGGTAACCACCTCCACAGCTGTGGGTTAGCTTTGGAATTTACTGCTTTCCATTGCCATCTGGTTACCTGCTTGCCTTATCAACCAGACTGTGAATTTTATGAGTCTATCTTTTAACTCTTCTATCAAGTACACTATCTATCACCGGGTAAGATTTTGATAAGTATTTGAAGAATGATGGAGAAAGGGAAGGAGAAAAAAGAAAACACAGAGGGCAGGTTTAATAGCAAGCAAAAGATAATTTTTGGATTCAATTTTAAGCATACTTATACAAACTAGTGTTTCTCTCAGGTAATAACCAACCTAAGACATACAATCAATACAAATCATGCAAAACCATTAGGATACATTTTCCCCAACACAGTCCCTACCTATATACACTCAAGCCAGCAAAGGTTTGGTGACAGTCCTGCTGCCTATCTAATTCTGTCATGTATCCTGGTGAGTCACAGAGACTGATACAGATTCTGTGATTCTGTATCAATGAGCAATGCACATAAAGCTTGTCCAAACAATTAGAGTGTACTTTATATAGAAAGACCTAGATCGTCACTTTAGTTTCTGTCTTGTCCTTTGCACTTAACTCAATATAAATACAGTATAAAAGCACAGCAAATAAATATTACATTTTAATCTTTATTTTTGCTGTTTCTATCACCAAATAGGCAGCAGCTAGAGTATGCATAAACGCAAAAATATTTTTTTAATTTAAATTATTTTGATCAACATACATGGGAAATAAGGAGCCCAACCTAAAGCATCTAGCTTGGTTATACTTAAGTATACAACTGAAAGTCTCCCTCTTTCTCCAACTTTTAGCTATATAATTGTACCTGATAAAGCCTTAGGTGATTATAGCCTTCATTTCCAACCTAGCTTTTTAAGAGAATTAGCAATATTGAACTGAATTAACAGTGAGTGTCTGCATTTTAGTGGTACAATCTGACATATTTTATTTTCAATATAATAAAAAGAAAACAAAATAATTTTGAATTGTTGATTGTATGAAAAAACGCTTGTAATATCTCACAATGACACTGGAGTATTACAGGGGCTAAAAACAAGTGCCAAACAATATTTCTAAAAATCTTAACGTATTTGCATCCCACAGAGCTGATTCATGTCCAAATTCCTTTTGAAATCACCAGGAGTTCACACTTCTATCAGCAAACTAAGGAAGGTAAGAACAAGGGCCTTTACAAATTAACTCTGGTTATGAAGATATAATGAAAATGGGTTTTCTAAATATTCATAGAAAAACTGTCTTTGTTTTCTCCTAAGATCTTATCTGACTTTAGGCATCTACAGATTCAGAAGATACTTTTCTGCTTTATTTTTTTTTAAGCCCAACAAAGTCTATAAAACGTAAATGTTACTGTGATGAGTGCACTCTTCCCTAAGTCATTAATACCTGAGATTCATTATTTTCTTTTTGCATCTAATATCACTATTTCCCATTTAAGGCATCTAATTTGTAACTCAATTTTTAAAAACACAACCTACTTCCAAGATGAAATTTCTTTTCTGAAACACTGAACGAATCTTTTGATATCAGGAGATAACAGAACTTCTTGGTGAGAGACTGCTAAGGTATAATTAAATGCATTGAAAATGTTCACCAACAGTTCCAAGTAGCTTAAATTTAAAGCCAAGTGAATTCTGCAAACTGTATTTCTATGTATTTGATTTCTACTGGGGCAGTAGGTATAAATTTTCCCTGAATGTGCAGGGAAGAAAGGGCAGTAGCAAAAAAGGCAAGAGTGATGTTAACATCTAGGGAAGCAACTGTGGAAGGGGCACGAAACACACATTTCAGTGAAAATAATGGCCTAGAGCACAGCAATCGGCTGGCAGCCCATTACGGTTAGAAAAGATGAAAGACACTTAATACCTGGAACAGAGGCTGGGCAGTTTTGTAGACAGACTTTTTTTTTCCCGATGGTTAGGGGACATTAACTGTGAAATGCCAAGGTGAGAAAAAGACTGGACTGAAAAAATGCAGTGTGATGCAATGAAATGGGAGGGAACTGTGACCTCCCCTTTACTGCAAATAATCAGGTGAGGGATGATAGGAAGTCACACGGATAAAAGAAATTACTCTACCCTTTATTCTCTTCATATAAGGACCAGAAGACAGGCATGATGGTAATTAAGAAACACACTTAGGGAAAAGTGCATTATTATTTTTTAAAACAGAATTCAGAGAAACATCTAAGGACTCCTTTAAGACTATATATTTAGGGTCAGCAGTTCATCAACTTATTTTCACAAGAAAATGAAGAAAGCTAATGATAAAGATTGTACCATTAAAAGCTAGCACAGCTCAGAAGTCTTGTTGGTTTCTGAGTAAGGGTGCTAGAAGCATTTCTGGCCCCATTCAACAGACACCAACTTTGGTCTTGGGTTGTCGTAAGTAAAATAAATCCAGTAAATTAGCTAAATTAATAAGGCCATAACATGACAACAGTCATATTGTGGCCTTATTATTCTCAACATCTTAATTACCAAGTGTTATTCACTGTATAGTCATTTAACTAATTTTGTTGGCCACAAGCCATTAATATGGACTTCTAATTTGAAGATCTAAAACATTCAGAGACACTATTTATCTAACACTGGAAGTACCCATGTTTAAAGACTGAATTTTTTCACCCACTAAAGATATTTCTGCCATAGTTTAATCACATAGAAATATATAAGGACAAACTGCATTTCTAAGCACACGCCAAACAGACATTCCTATAATTAATTTGAATAAATTTACATACTCTTAGGACATAAAATAATCCCTGTTTCCATCCGATCACACATATAACATTTGACACACTATAAAACAGATTATCTATAAATCAATTAATATGGAATGAAGTAGAAAATACAATATCCAGATTAATTAAAAATATATTCCAAATATGTTGATCTCATTTGTTTGGTCCCAGACTTGGATTAGATATATCATTTTTACTATTTTAGAGATGGGAAAACTAAAGCTTAATAATGGTAGGCAACTCACCTCAAAGTTATATAACTATTAGAAGTGATAGGGCAGCAGCAAAACTGATGTTAATCAGATACACACTACACCTGTCCATTATATGAGGAAATTAAACTGTACAGTTTAGCAAAGTCTTCACTTCTGTTTTTCAAATTACCTATATAGCTAGGTTTCATCACAATGCCTAAGAGTATGGCCACCTAACTAGCATAGGTTAAATATATATCTGTGGAAAGTAGTGATTTGGCTCTTCTCTCCATGAGGTTTACCTGCCTAGTCATTTCTCCACATCTCTGTCTACAATTTTTAGTTATTTTTGTCCTATAAACATGTATGGTCATAGACATCACTGCCTTAAACTAAAACAAAAACAAGCAAACAAAAAACAAAGAAAATATATCTATTTCATATACCATGGGATCAAATGTGCTGAGGTAAAGTTATTCTTATATCTCTACTTATTCAGACCACCAACCTAAAAGGAACCATTTCATCATTTCTTATATAAAATCTGCAGTACTCAAATTCTGTGCCACTTTTTTCCGAGGAGACATAAAAATTGTTCCCATAAGGTCTTGCATTTTTCTCTCTTGCTTATAAACAAATCTTCTCTCCATCTCAAATGATTTTACTGCCTCTTTCTTTGTATTTTAGTCAATTAATAGTTGTCTTTTAATCAATTTCATCCTGAGTATTTACTGCAAAGGCCACATTGAACTCCCAAAATGAAGCATGCAAGAGACAAACATAAACTAACTTTCCTGTCATATAAAATTTAAGTGACCTTATTTGATTAATTGAAAGAGAAGTACAGGATATTTCTTGTTACCTAATGAAGAAACCACACAATTTGTCTTACAAAAATAACAGCAGATTTGCCCAGTAACTTCATATACATTTGGAATTTAAGTAACATGGGGACATATACTTTCATCATTTTAAACTGGCTTGTAGCTGTTATTTGGTATATTTCTGAATTATCATAGGAAGTTCATGAAACTAAAAAGAAGGCATTTAACTTTGCCCAGGCAACTTCACTTAAAATCAAATTAATGAGAATATTCTTGCCACTTTTAGAAAATTTTACATTGTCACAAAAACATGATTTCACCTAATAAGTATTACAGTATTGCCTCTTTATAAATTAGTTGAATATAATCAATCTGTACAATACAGAAAACTCAATGAATTTGTTAAATGTCCATTAAAAAATGAAGGAATTAAGAGCTAGATTCTTAGTCAATAGCATTACATTATAATTATTTTTCTAACTTTTATTTTTAATAAGAAAACAAGTGAAAAGAGAGCATGAGAGAAATGTAGCACACATACAGTATATATGATAGTGCTATCAGTAAAATGACAATGGAAAAATAGCCATATGCTTCTTATGCATCTACGTGTGCTTTCCTGGGGTCAGAAAATGTTATGACAGGGCAAAAAGAAAAAAAAAAGAAAAGAAAAGAAAAGAAGAAAATTCCTCATCCACATCGCTATAAGTCTTTTACTGATTTCAATCCATTTTTTTACAATATGTAAATTTGTTGTTTGTAAAATACAGAAACATTAAAAAGTAATCATAAGTGTAAGAACAATTACCTTGATTTAACAGATGCTCATCAAAAACATAATTTTCACTCTTACTTAAGGTGTGCTCAGGAGAAAAAATGCTCCATGCAATAAATAACCAAGATTCTTTCTTTATCTTTCAAAGTTGAAAAAACTGATTTATAGATAAATCCATTAGTTAGCTATGCTACATTTTATCAGGAATAGAACGTAAAGCCAACAAAAACAAGAAATACAGAGGCATAGATCACTTGCTAATATCCCATACTTCCCCAGTACTCAGTACCAACTTGAGAAATTCATGAAACTTTTACAAATAGCAAAATAATTGAACCTGAAGCAGACTAGGGACTGGGAACACAATATGAGGATGAAAGGGAAAAGTCATGATTTTCTGAAGCACCTTCCAGTTTAGGAGGCTCTAATGAAAATCTCCTTCCCAAAGATTCAGACATAAAGAAGCTGTAAAAAAAAAAAATGTTTTTTTAATCTGGCTACTACTTAGCCACCAAACAAATCTACCACATACTGTTCCTCATTTGTCTAATATCATTTCTAAATGGCTTCTGTTTACGTCCCTTTTTAATCAAAAGAAAATTTTAAAAGCAACCTTAAAAAACATACAAAGATCTAGACTGCAAAAAAGGGGGTTTGAATTGTTCATAATTTAGAACCATTAGACTCAATGATTTCACTTGCAGTTTCTGCATTGTAAAGTATCAGGGAAGGACACACAAGCATAAATTTTAGTGTGGGCAACATTAATAGTGTCCCAAAAGAACAAGCAAAAAATAAACAAACTGGCTGTAAAAACCTGCCACTCTGCATTTATTAGTAGATATTCTAATTTTGGTAATAACAGTTTAACCAATGTGCTACAATCATAGTAAGCTAGGTCTCTGTAGGATCCTTCTCTCTCTTTAGAAATGAAGCATCACTCCCTAAGTTAATGGTTTCACTGTACTGAATATATTCCCCTGATTAAATCTGAACAGTGGCTAACACCAAAAACTTCATAAACTCTTTCATGGGAATGATGCTTTGTGTCCTCCATACCCACGGTTAAACATTAGCAATCTTCCATCCAACCATAGACATTGACAACAATCATTTGCAACTTCGAAAGGCCGAATGCCCTACCTTTCCTACATAGAGGGGATCTGAACCCATGTACTCCTCCAGCACAAAGAACTGATTCCACACCCAGCTTCGCTTGGTCCGGGACCTCCCTGGTTGGAAATAGGGCTTTGATCTGGACCTTGAAAGTTCTGCTTGACTCATCCCAGAAAGACACAGGAGAAGAGCTATTAGCTGCAGAAAATGGCAGAACTCCACTTTGCCCAACTTCATCTTTTTTTTTTCTTTCTTTTTCCTGTGTAAGAAAAAAACCTTGACAAGAGAAAAGGCACAGTTCCAGTTGGCTTAGTAGCTCTTGCCTCCGGCAGGGTGTCAGCTGGGAATCCAGAGATAATAATTTGTAGAGTGTTGAATTGGAAGAGGTCACCACCACTGAACAGCCTTTGCCAAAGAATGGTGTAATAGGTACCTACCAGAACAAAGAGAAGGGCCAGTGTCAGAATGCAAAATACATACTAACACTTAGATTTCATTTACTGACTTAATATTGATTTTCCCATGATATCATGATTTTTATAACCATTAAAAGATTAATTATACACTTAGAAAATGACAACGATTGCCATTTCTGTAAATTACATAAATACTGCTGATACAGAATTATTCTCATTCCATAACACAACCTAAAAATGTCACATTTCTTCCAGGGCATTTTATTGGAACATATGGTTTATTTTACAAAATGTAGCAGTATCATTTTCATAATCATTTTAATGGTAGCCTTTATTTTTTTCTTTTATATTACAGTCATCTTCATTTGCTAGTATTAGAATGTGAAAGCAAAGCAACTCAAGGCCGAGATGCAACCAAGTGGAAAGGGCATATGTTGGTTTAAATCACTTCTGTGAAACTGTGAAGAGAAATAAAGAAGTATGAGGTGATCCAAAACTGGTTGATCGATTCTGAGTCACAGAACACCAGCTGTTTGGATGTGTTCTGATTTTATTGTGGTCAGCTGAAAAGCTCAGTAGTTTCCACTTTCCACTCTTCAAAGTTATCATCACGTATGCTGTGTAGCATGTGAGGTCGTGCTATTGCAACACAGTTATTTGCTATTCTGCAAAGAAGTACTGAACATCATCCAACAGGAGTTGGGCATAGTAGGACCTTGCTCCATAGACATTGATAGAATCAAGTAATATTGATCAACAGAGGGTGAGAGAACTCAACTATATTTGTGAGCTCCACTGATGGTTGGCATGCACCCAGGAAGTACTTTAGCAGCAGAATGGAAAAAAAAACCCTTTTATTTATTCTAATATCTATTTATTTCAGTTACAGAATTCTGATTAGGCAAGAGATATAAAATCCATTACAAAACAAACTTTCAAACACACCTCCCAAGCACAGAGGGATGAGAATTTATGACAAAGTGCTTACTTAAATCACTATGTTG
This sequence comes from Tarsius wallacei, assembly GCA_963574415.1. Classification (NCBI taxonomy): domain Eukaryota; kingdom Metazoa; phylum Chordata; class Mammalia; order Primates; family Tarsiidae; genus Tarsius; species Tarsius wallacei. The sequence goes on from CAUYQG010067763.1 coordinate 14,915, forward strand.
TACTCTGGTTTATGAATTAATTTTACTTCCTATAAATATATCGGCAATAGAATGATTAAGGTCAAGGATTATCATTTGCTTATACTTATTTTGTTTTATTTGCATGTTTTTTGAGGAAAAGGAGAAAAATACAGTTTGAGAACATGAAGTCAAAGATTACCTCCCTGTTAATGCAGAAAACGAACTATTCTTAGAATCTTGTCCATCTTTTTACCTGTCTTTCCTGTAATAAGAATGTCTGTTACTTAATAGAAAAATTTCTGATAGTCAAATTTATTAAGAAAATGCCATATATAGCAGAAGAAATGTGAAAAAAAATAGACATATGTCAATTTATTAAACACGTTAAATAATCCACACAACTGGAAGAAACAGGTTGCATTGACTTTGAACTCTATTAAAATGAACACATACATTTTAAAAACATTTCTATACTGTTCTGATACTCCAGAGGGCATTTAAGAATGAATCAATGTCCAGCTAACTGACGTATGCTGAGAACCACCAAAATGATAACTATTATTAGAGTATATTCACTGCACCTTGTGCAATGAATTCAATTTCCCAAAATCCAGATCTCCTATCCAAGGATCAGATATGAATTTACTCCATTTGGAAACCACTGTGGAGGGCTAGTTTTTCTAGATCCAGAATTATAAAGACTATGTAACTTATCAAGTTTCAGTTTTCCAATGCAGGCCCCTCAATTAAGTTGAATGTTCATTATAGGGAAGTCTGACTAACCCACCTGAGAGACAAGCTATCTGGAGTTAAAGGAGGCAGGTAGGTGTTTAATCAAGGAAATCCTTTACTAGTGTAGGGATTAGTCCAATTATGAGACAGAAACCATGAAGAGCAGCCTTAAGTAGGAACAGCTGTCAGCATGAGAAGGAGCAAGGCCTTTATCTGATGGCAAACCAGGCTCCGGGGTATGGGGATGGGTCATTTAGAGTTGTGGTCATAGAACTGAGACTAAGCATGTGAAACCTGCTGCCAAAGGACAGTACCAGTTTCATCACTCCTTTCTCAATAGGAAATTAATTATCTTTTATAAACAATAACAAACACTTTGGTCCCTAAGACATTTTTTAAAAATTTTGATAGAGCAAAACTATGTTATTTAGGCCACTGTATCAGTTAAGGGGACCTCGTAACATTATTTCAGTGGGACCATATACCCAACTTTTAAGAAACTAAATGTCAGAGGAGCTTTTGGAATTGAAAATTCGGGGAGTTAGTATAATGATACACTGGCAAAGACTAGGATTGTCTGTAACAAATATAGATCCAAATTCTGGGTCTGTCATGTCTTAACTATGTAATCTTGGATAAGTTTCATTCTAAGAACTTAAGTTCCAAAGATGAAGCCTCAAGTCTGTCACCTATAAAATGAAAATAATAATTATGGTATCTACTTCATAGGATTAAATAAGCAAATAATTTAATAGTGGCTAGCACATCAAAAGGCAATGAAAGTAGTTGGGATTATCTTCTTTTTTTTTTTTTTTAGTTTGAAACTAGCTATGTTAAAATTAAAGTTGGTTTTCAAAGTGATGTTAGTTTTAACTTTAATGTTATCTATGGTAAAACGTTTCAGACAACTTTTACACTAAACAAAAGCATTATGGATAGTCCTAGTTGGTGCCAGATAAATATATGGTCATGAATCAAAAAAGTCAATATTTATACAAACACAGGCACTAAAATGATTAAAAACAACAACAACAACAAAACAAAAACACATAATACTATGTTTCCTAAAGGCATGCCCTCTGTAATTTTTTATAAGACAAACACTGGTATCAGAACATAAAAAAAATTTTTCATGTAAGATCGTATAAGATCCCTGGTTCCTTTGCCCTACCACTTGCTGTATGACCTTGGATCCCTCTGGGATTTTATTTCCCACATTTGCAACATGAAAGAGCTGATTTAAATTATCCTATAAAGTATGTGTTTTTTCCCCCAGATCTTACTTTTCTGCTTTTGACAAGGATATAAAATTAACTTTGTTAGCTATTTTAAAGCTGTGATAAAATACAGATTGTTAATGATTAAAGATAAAGGATAGAGAAATTTAAGAAAGTTATAGGAGTATAAGAAAAGCATTTGGTCTGCTTAAGAAAGGCAGCATTCTCTTTGACAAGAGCTGTTTAACTTACTCTTCCCTGCCTCTTGAAAATTATTTACCTTCTGTATAACAAGATTGCGCTTTTTTTCAAATTAGCTAGAATATATAAAGAAAGGAATTATAGAACATGTTATGGGTGACATTACAGTCACTGCGATAATACTTGTGAAGAAAAGACACTTGATAATTGTACTTTATGTTATTTAAATCAAGAGTTTTTAAAAGCAGTCAGTGCTAACATAAACCTTGATGAACAGGGATATTCACCCTATCTTTGTATCTGTAACTTATAGAACAGAAGTAGGTATATGATTAACATTCAGAAAATATTTACACAATGTTTCTTTTCACTATGATCAACCTCATTTTTAATATGAAAATAACCATATAATAAGACAATATATAAATTACTTGGTAACTCTATCATGTTTACGAATCACAACCACTTTAAAATAATTCCATTATATTTCTCTGCAGAACATGAAGTATTTGCCAAGCTCTTGAGCCAAATTCTCTTTACCTTGCTTCAAGGTCTACAAGCATGCACAAGGATATTTAACTATCTTTGTGTATATGGCATTGGAGGATGAAATTCTCTTTTATGAGAGAGAGAAATGCCTCTGTCATATACCTCATGGAGTGTACTTGAAAAGACAGAAAATGGTTTGTGAACAATTGTGATCTGAACTGAGAATGTTTCCTAATAGTCACCAACATTTTGGGTAGTTACCAACTCTGCCAGGTATATATACCCAACATGTCAGGTGTCCCCTTTCTTCATCAGTCTTCCCCAAATCCTTTCTTTCCTTTTCAGTCTGATCTACGTTTCAAGAGAAAAGCCTGTATAGTAGTTCAACCCATTTCATTCTCTTCTCAGTTATCATAAAATAAATAAGGTCCTCGAAAGACCTTGAAGATTTCTTTGTTTATCAAACAGAACTAACCAAAACATGAATTGGAGATTTTCTCATACATTGCATAACCTCTCCAAAAAGCTTCCCTCTTCTCACAAATGTCAACATGTCTAAAAGTACCACAACAACATTTTTAACATTTAAATGAACTTGAGCACAGGACAAGTTACAGTTCTTGACTTTTCACAATGGATGAAATTTTGCCTCACAAATCTGTGCCCCAAAGCGAAAACACTGCATCCCTCTTTAGACTTCCACATTGTCTTCCATATTTTTCTCCCTTTCTTCTGCCTCCTCTCCTATCTGAGTTTCAGACACAGGAGTTAACAACAGGATCTCCAAAACAGATATCAGCGACTTCTGCATCCATGCTGTGTGGTGGGAATGGTATCCTGTTTTCCTGGGAAAGCTTAGGAGAGTGAAAGGTTTGGAAACTTGGCCTCTTTACTACCACTAGTTTAGAAAAAAAAATGTGGAGAAAAAAAGATGTGTTGATATATACACAAAGAGGGGACTTCTACAGATCTGTGTCAATGTCTGGACAGTTACGAATGTGGAGCATCACAACTCTCAGGAGAAAAACAAGAGGAATAGGTTCTACCTAAGGAGAGAACCAAACAGGGGTCAACCACAGATGTTTGAAATAACAGAGGTGATGGCTACTGGACTAATGATTAATCTGAAATAAAAAACCATCCGAGTGAGACTTAAAATGTCTTTGCTGGAGCTGATATTTCAGCGCCAAAGTCTATATTTTTTAAAATATTGCAACATTTTTCTACTTTTTTTCTAAATTGAAAATACAGAAAAATCACAAGTAGCACTGTGACCAGCACAACACACCATAATTATTCACTATATAAAATAAAACCTTGAAAAGAATATTTTAAATTAATTGAAGCAAAAAGGAAAAAAAGGAGAGGGGTCAAAATCCCTCAGGCAGTACTTACTAAATCAACATCATTTATTTGACTTGAAATCACTCTATCATGCTACCATTTTGCCCCAATTATTTTTGTTCAAATAAGTGGCAAAGAATCCGTTCCAAGTAGAATGTTCATTATTCATTTAACCTTAACAGCTAATATTATTTTACCAAAACAAATTCATTATTATAAAATTTTCTTGGAGCTTTTATTCCATTTGGCATCTCTAGGAAACCACTTTTAACAGATCAAGTGACTATTATGCTCTTAATTAATGTTTTGTTCATACTAAAAAAAATGACTAAAGGTCTCTCAGTAAAAAAAATAATATTTTTGTTCATTAGTATATCAACTACCAATCAGCAAAAGTACAAATCTAGCCGGGCTCGGTGGCTCAGCCTGTAATCCCGTGCCTTGGGAGGCTGAGGTGAGTGGATGGCCTGAGCCCGCGGGTTCGAGACCCGCCTGGGCAACTTGGCGAGACCTCATCTCTAAAATAAATCAAAAATTAGCCGGGCATGGTAGCACACACCTGTAGTTCCAGCTACTCGGAAGGCTGAGGCGGAAGGATCGCCGGAGCCCAGCGGGTCGAGGCTGCGGTGGCTGGGAGAGGCCACTGCACTCCAGTCTGGGCGACAGAGTGAGACTCCAACTCAAAAAAAAAAAAAAAAAAAAGTACAAATCTCCCAGAATCTATTCTATCTAAATTAAAGTCAGCATGCTAAAAAAACCATGACTTGTACATATCATATTCAGCCACTGCACATTAACATATAACCACAAGAGTGGCTTTAAAAACATGCCTAATTGCTAATTAATTTATATGTTCTTGTCTGCTTTTTTAAAAAGCACATAGAGTTATATGCTTTCTAGAAATAATCTGTGCTCCAATATGTAACTATTAATTATACTAAAATAAAATGTATTATTGTTTTTGGTTTTATGGCACTTGAAATTGAACTGGGATATGTTTTTGCTGTCTAAAATTAATTGTCAATGCTTATCTCAATTAAAGACCTTAAGCCACCAATGTTTCTCTAAATTCTAGTCAAAAAACTGCTCATACTTTTTGCTGCCTGGAGGCTGCATTGGATGTGGGACTCTTGAAACTGTTTTGAAATATACTTAATATATATCACACTAACACTCAGTTTATGATCAATTGGTAATACTGATTTAAAGAAGTTATGACTTTCTTTTAAAAATGGGTAGAGTTATCAACAAGGGTGCCTGAACGAGACATATTTGTGTACCTAACCCCAAATTGTACCCCTCAATATCACAATAAAACAATATTATATATATATATAAAAAATGGGTAGAGTTCACAATTAGGTTGAGTGTGGCAGTTCAAAAATAAATCAACAACTTGCATTTTCTAGGAAAACAATTGTAGGAATGACATTTGGGGACTGTCAGTGTACTTAATAGAATAATCCAGGAGCATTAGGAAAATCCATAATGGTTGACTGCCAAACACCTCCAGAATCTGATATTCCCTAAGAAGTTTCGTTGGCTGATCTATAAAACATATTAGTAAAAAAAAAATCACAGTTGCAACAACAGCAACACAATGGGGGGGAAATATTTGTGTTGGCCTATTGGGACGAAACTGTGATTTCCAAGACTGCTTTAAAGTTGAACTACATTTTGGCGAGCAGCATATTTTTAATGAATCCTTATGAAGGGTGAATAATACACATGTTTAAAAGTGGAAATAACTCAACTCCTCAGCAGTGGTTAGAGGGTACCATGTAAAACATTACCACTGCTTTAAGAGCAACCTGCCAGTTACCAGTTCTTTTGTACAGTCTGGGAAAAGAAGTCTGTTTCTTTTTGGGTATTTATTGACTTTATTTAAATTCAATGAAGAGACTGTCTCTTGATTTATCTTATGTCTTCTTTAAAGACTTTCATTGTGTCCTTGCTTTCCAGGACAGCCACCACCTGTTACCATGGAGGTCTTGTGATTTATCTCTGTCCACAAAGTTAGAGTAGTCTGCTTTACCTAAACAATAGTACTTATTAATTGCTGCTTTTGCTATTTTAATTATAGACTCACATAATACATTTTGGGGAATGCCAAAGGGGAATATGACATAGTCTAATCCTCTCCCATTCATGACAGAGCAGGTGTCAGAATACAACACTAGAGAGAAAGTAGTCTAGAACAGCAACTGTTTTCAAAGTCGTAGACACACTTTATTTCTAAACACAACATTATAAGCCATGTGATTAAGGATAGTGTCTATGAGATAAAGAGGAAGTCACTTCAATAATGAAGAATATAAAAGATTGGTTCTCATGAGGGCTCATGTTAGAGGAAAAACACAAAGAAATCCTCAAACTCTGCTGCCCCTTATGTTTGAAGATTCCTCGTGTGATGGAACCACAGATGAATAACATATGTGAACTGGAACAGGCATTAGAAAAAACAATGCAGCCCTTCCTTTCTTTACTAAGAACAAAATCGAAATCTATAGAATCCCACTGAAATGCCCAGGGCCTCATGAAGCTACTACTGATGGAATTGGGTATTTTTAAGTGTTTGTTAAAAATTGCTCATTCTGGTGATAAGTCATTTATAATGTATGATTTGGGGAATTTATTATATTTTCTAAAAGCCAAGAAAAGTAAATTTGGTTATACTCAAATTTTTATCTGACCATGAGTTTTAATTTTCAAAGTAAGAAATCATCATAATTAACACTCAGAAGGGCAGAGAGTACAGAGTAAGACGGAAAGGCGGGGCTATCTATTATCTAGGATGTTATGCTTCTGCTACAAAAAATGAAGAGTGAGCAGTATCCAAATTTAAAAGTGCTGTCTTCCTCCTAAACAATCTTGGCATCCAAAAATAACTTCCCACTACATTCTGACACTAAGTAGTTAACTATTTCCACTGAAATTTGAACAACAGCCCATTGAATATTTTAGAAGTAGGGTACCCAACTCAGGAAACCACCTTAGGATATAAAAATATACATATAGGGCCATTTTGTTTGGTAAAATAACTATCATACAAATTTTACCTTTTTGTTTGTTCTATAAGTCCTATATTTTGAGATCACTGCTGTCTATATTCCCATTATAATCATTCTAGATTTAATTTTGCCATCTTCACCTTCTAGTATAGGAATATACTACCATTAATTTGGTTCATCTGGATACCATTGAACGTGTAACATTACATTCAACAATCTTAATACTGATGAAAGAGCCCTCTCTCTTGTACTTAAAAGGTATAATTTTTTACGTTTTAATTAGTGAGGCTAGGGACTCTCTGTGATATGTGACTTCTCACGTAAAGAAACTGTGATCAAATCCATTAGCTCCCTGGGCCTGATAACATTACAACCACAGAGGACAACCTCCTACTGTTAACTGGCCTAAATATGCAGGCAGGGACCCTGGAAATGAATCACACTGCCTGTAGTGTACATCTGGTTATCAAACATGGAAAGAAAACTTCTCAAAGTGAATTTCAGAGTCAATTTCAACTAGGCATAACCTCTGCATGGGTGAAAATAATTAAAAAGGGGAGGAAACAATAATTTATAATTAACTACAAGTAACCTATGTAAATTTAAAAAGTAAACAAAGTAGCAAAACACAGACCTTCTGAATGATTTATGTAATTACAAAATGACAAAATTATGTCTAAAGGGCTTTTTTTTCTTTCTACTTTATTTTTTACAAGGAACCTTAGTTGTATCAATTTTAATTTTTAAATTTACCTTTGTATTTACCTTGTGCTAGGTGTGATTTATGTGACTTCAATAAAAGTCATCATGCTTCAACAAACACGTTGCAAAATAGAGGAAAAGAAATTATACTAGACTAAAAACCTATACCATAATCTGAAATGAATATATGGACAGATGTCTGCATATTCATTTGCACTGGTAATTTTATCTGTGAGGAGACTTGTAGAATGACAAGAGGGAAGTGTTTGCAGGGGTATTTTTCTGCAAAACCAGCAAATCCCCAGAGGAGGCACTCGTGTATTGCTGGTTACAGCTAGATCTGCTCGGCTTGTCAGAGGCTGGGGAGATGGTCACACACAAGACTCTGATCACATGTCTTCTTTCCTTGTCCTCATCTCCCCTTCATCACCCCACCACGTAGCATCTGATTCCTTCATCCAGGGAAGAAAAAGCTTCCATCTCAGTCCCTTTGCAATCAACTAATGCATGTTAGTTATTTTAGAAGTTCCTGAAGCTCCCAATTTAAGCTAAGGCTCTGAAGCCTTCCAATCAAGTAAGAGACATTTTTGCATGTGCGTGTGAGAGAGAACTGAGATGTGATATAAGCTATTAAAGCAATAAATGTAAAACCTTATAAAATCCAGGAAGATTGGAATCACTCAGCAATAAATTTTCACAGCAAAGAACAATTTATGAGTTTAGTATTTTATAGAGAATTCCTGAAAGATTTGAAAAAGTATTTGACTTGACACCAACATGTATATACTTCCCCATATCAGTAGATATGTTGAGAAGTTTATATCAGCTTTGTTATTTAAAAAAAAAAGTAACAACAACAAAACACAAAGTGTTGAATAAAAGAGAGACCAGCAACGAAATCATGCCTGAGGAGAGACAGTCATTTGATTTTTTTGACCAAGGAAGGCTGAACGGTAGCCGTCTCAGTGTGTTCTCCATCCTCTCTTCTTCACTGGACACTAAAAACTAGAGTCAATTCAAGGGTAAAATGTTGTTATATAGATACTTTACAATCACCCTTTTATAAGAAAGGGAAAAGCTCTGTGCTATTAAATCAATAAAAGTGGACTTTAAGAAGAGTTGTGAGTCTGTCAGCTGATTGTTAACACAATTCTAATGACCTATTGCAGCCCTTAATTACAATAATATCTCACATTGTAAATGCACAATGCTCTTTTATTAAAGCTGCAAGCCTTAATAGCTTTTAGCAGGGTGATGGTCTGCACTACTGATTATTGTTTCCTTTATTTTTCTTTCCACATACAGATTTTCAGCTAGCTTTCCCAGATAAGACTATTAACATCGGATGTTACTTAATTGCTTCTGCCATCTCACTCCATATTAAACACTTACATATAAGCAAGACTTTTCACAAAGTTGCCAGTTCAACTGCCTGACTCAATTCTTTTGCGTTGTAATTCATACATTCCCAAATAGCTCTTAAAGTAAAGGATTCTTAATGCATTTCCACTTTACATGTAGTAACAAGAAAAGAGCTTAGGTAAACCAAAGTCTAACTAGTTCTTTAGGAAAGAAATAACGTTTGGTGAGTTACTGAAAGCTTCAAATGCAATTACTTTTTTCCTTAGCTATTTTCTCCCTGTGTGTCATTATAAAGACACTCAAAACTATTTACATGTAGCTGGCAGTGTGTCTATTCAAACGTTCCTTTTTTAAAAGGTTGCTACTGCTACTAAACTCTTTAACAGTTTTTTGTGCTGTTAATCTGATTTTAAAAATATGTCCTTGTCACTTTGCAAGGGCCATATATTGACAAGTCATATTTTTCTAATTTTTTTCGTATAAAGTTCTGTTTATGTACTCCTATATGAAAAATGATCTGAACGCTTGAATGATTACAGAAATTATACAGGGCAAGCTTTACTTCAAGGTTTTTTCACTTAATAAATGAGTTAATGAAGACTAGATATTTCTCGCAAAGCAAAAACTGTTTTAAGTTACATCCATAGTTCAAATTGCTACTCTCCAAAGCCCTGAGACACTCAAGCCTTGATGGTTTCTCAGCAGTCCTGCCATCTGCCCAGTGCTGGGTGAACTCACTGACAATATTTACTCACCTGAACTATGACTTCTAAGAAATCCGTCCAGTTAATGATCTAAAACGTGAAGCGGTACGGAATAATAGGTCTTTTTTTTTTTTCCTTTCATTAATCCACACTGGAAGGCTGAACACCAGCAACTAGCCGTGTACCATGCGCACCCACGAAGAAGTCCACCATACATTCAGAGACGCAGGGCGCCCATTTCCCAGCGCACACCCAAGGCACAGGCAGCGGAGAGGAAGCAGGACGCAGATGCACCAGATCAGCAGAATACTGATTACAGGATAAAGCACTCTTAGGTGAGTTCCACCTTCACCAAAGGTACAAGGTATCTGGCGAGGACGGTTTCAAAGGACGCCTGCTCTCACCGGCACATAACCCCTTCCAGCCTCAGCCCTCTGCCAAACTGGGCGGCACAGCCAGCGCGGAGTTGTGCCCCCGCCGGCCCGAGGTCAGGGGAGGGGCCGCTCGTGTTCCTCTTGGAGGAGCGCGGTCCAGGCTGCCTGCGTTCACCGCGACATCTGGATGGTGCCCGGATTTGCTCTCGCCCTGAACTACTTCTCGTGTCGCACCTGGTGTCTGTCAGCGCCGGCTTTCCGGGCCGAGCGCCACCAGCTCCGTCCACACGCCTGTCCTGCCTTGCAGAGCAACGTCTCACGGCGACACGCAGTAACTTGGGGACGCCACGGGAAACTCCGCGCGGACCCCCGCCCCCCGCCCGCTCTCCGCTCCCTGATCAGTCCCGCTTCCAAATGCGCACGGCAAGGGCGCACCTCTGCCCGGCGGCGCCTTCCCCAGCCCCAAGCAGGCAGGCACACTCACCTGAGGCCTCGCTGCCCTCCCGGCGGCGTCAGACGCCAGGGACCCGGGTGTTTGCATCCGAAAAGACGTGCGCTCGGCGGCCGGGCGCCAGCGGGCGCTTGGGGACCCAGTGCGCGCAGCTCGGCGCGCGGGGCGGACTGGAGGCGCCGGCTCTGCACCCGCTCGGGCCCGCCCGGCACGGGCTCTTCCTCCAATCACAGCCCACTCCGCGGGGCGCCGGGACCCTGCCCCAGCCTCGGGCGTCCCGGGCTCGCCGCGTCTGCCCGCGCGCGGTGAGGGGCGCCTCCGGCTCCCCCCGGAGGCTCAGTCCCCGGGCCCGGAGCCAGCGGGAGCGCGCGTCCGGCGAGAGGGCGAGAGGGCGAGCGGGAGGAAAGGAGGGAGCGCGCGGGGGCCCGGGACCGACGGGGGCGGAGAGGGCGACGGCGGTCCTCGGGGGCGCCCACTGCCAGCACCATCCGAGGCCGGTCCGGGGAGCCACCGAGACTTCTGTACCTCCCGGAGACCCGATGAGGGCTACTGGCAAAGAAAGCGGAGAGGGACCCGCTCCGCCGACACGCGCGCACACACAGACGCGCGCACACACGCGCACCCTCCTCCCCCTCGCTCCCGACAGAGCCGTGCAGATGGATTCCTTCGCAGAAAAATCTAGAGGAGGGTTGAAAGGAGGGGGGACTGCGACCCATCCACCTCCCCGTGAGGTATTTGCATCTGAAAGCACAGAGCTGGGGGGCGGGGGGGAGTTTTGAGAGTTGTTTTTTTTTTTCCTCTCTCTTTTTCTTTTTTCAAGCTTCCCCCTCCCTCCTTCCCACCCTTAGCCTGTCGTGAAAGCCGTGATCCATTGAGCTCCTGAGGCATGGAGGGGAAGTCATAAAACTAATCAGAACTTACAGTTTTCTTGCTTGATAGTTTTGCCCTTTCAATCTCCTCGGACTGCCCTAGTTCTACTTTCTTGACTTGCAGAAAATCTCTTCCCCTGCTGGGCTCTCTCATGCAAAACTTCCGAAGTGTGTGATTTACTCGCCCGGCGGGACGGAGGACCCTGGCAAGGTGGAGAGGGAGGGGAGGGAGGAAGCGTGTCTGGTCCTCGATTCAGAACGCGCTGCAGCCCGTGGAGCGGAGAGCGCTTTGTTTTCCTCTGCTCTGTGCTCAATTCAACCTGCTGTTTAACCCGATGACTAGGTGTTCGGTCATAGGGATTAGAAGGGCGAAGAGATCCTTTCCAAGTGCGTTCGCTTTCATTTTTTTCTAATTCTGCCAATGGAAAGTATCCTCCTCCTCGCACCCGGTCATTCCTAGCAGTGATTCTTCGGATACCGGCTCTATGGATCTCTGTTTGTTCGTGTCTACATTTCTGATGTCTTGTTCCCTCAGGCACACTTGTTCGGTCCCAATCCAGCCTGCTCTGGCCATTTACTTAGCTTGCAACTCCACCCCCCAGTCTAGTCAGTACTGCTAATAATTATGCTAATAATTCTAACAATTATGCTAATCATTCTAACAGTAAACATATTTTGAACTCCTGTAAGTTCCAGGTACCATCTTAACTACTTACTTAACAGTGTTTCATTTTAAAAGTTATATCTCCAACCCCAAACCTCCCCAGTTCCAGGACTCCCCATATCCCGGACTGCTTGAAGGACCATTTCGTGGTTCATTTCCACTCAACTGTCAGCGGTCACCCAAACTCAAGACCCTCAGAATGGACCTGCTTATGTCTTCTTAGATATCACCTTGGGTTTTCCCAGTATACACTTCTCTGTCAGGGGCACCATCATTCTCCAGGCACCCAGATATCAAACTTTGTCTTATCTTTGAGCTCTTTGAAGTGTTTTTTCTGTTTCAAAGTCCTTGATTGTTCTGGCTCATATCATAAAATCTAGAACTTTACATTTTTCTGGTGACATTACGTACATTTGCTTAACCTAATGAAATGGGACTTTATAATAGTTCTGGACTAAAAGTTTCAGGTGCGCACGTGTGCACAGAGGCTGAAAAAATGTATAAAGTGCATGTTAAAAAGGAAAAAAAAAATCTGTTTTAAAATTCTAGTACTAAAAAAGATGAATATAAGTCACGTTTGACTTCTGCAATTATAAGAGGTACTCAAAGTGGTTACCACCAGTGTCCGCACACTCCTATCATGGAGAACTTATTTTAAAATGTGTATAATTTTTTTGGCATCCCTCCCCCAGTATATATGTGAGGGATTGTATCCCATCTGGCATTTAAGACAACACTGAGCACACCAAGGTATATGTTTACTACTCATGGATTGCTGAGACTGATAATATATAGGAAGTGATGTGATCCCAAATCAGGCACTGCACCGCATTCCTTTACTAACTTGTCTTAATCAAAGGACATCCCATAGGAAGGAAAATATTTGAAGGCCGTTTAATATTTATGTGCATATTTTGTGATACTTTCCCTCTTTTCCACCATTTTTTTCTTTTCTTATATTGTACTTTTAAAAAATAAATGTTGATTGCATTTTCAGTCTTTCACCCTGAACCAGATACTTCCATTCTACCTGCTTTCTCTTTAAAAATTTCCTTAAACCTTAACCTCTACACAGAGGGAGTAAAATGAGTTCAGTTACCCAAAATAAAAATCCCGGTTCTCACATAACAGCTGTTCCTCCTAGACAGAGTTTTAGGTTCTTCTTGACCAAAAGGCACAATCTAGATGGCAAGGATGAGAACTGGGATAATACAGACAATAACTGAGGGTCACCCTTTTCTAGGGAGGTTAAACTGCCATGTATCATATGGCTGTGAGAATGCGTTGAGTTTGTGCAGATCTGAGGGAAGAATGATCCAGACAAAATAAATGAGGGCAATGCCTGAAGAAGAAGAAAAAGGTTGGATGTGTGTGAGTAACAAAGTGCTATTGAAGTGAGGAAAATAGAGATGGATTGTGTTGTAGTAATGGGCCTGGGCTAAACCTTGCAGGGTCTTTTTAGCCCCAGAAAAATGTTTATAGTCTATTCTTACAAGGAAGTCCAACATTAGAAACAACAAGTCTAAGACGAGTTACACAGGTTTAAGCTGTGGTCAAGTTGAGGGTCAAGACATGTTTTATTAGATTCTTTCTCCTCTTTCTCCTTTTCCCCACAATTTCTGGTTTGATTAGAAAGCCTAAGCCGGGCTCGGTGGCTCAGCCTGTAATTCCGCGCCTTGGGTGGCTGTGGTGAGTGAATTGCCTGAGCCCGCAGGTTCGAGACCCGCCTGGGCAGGCGAAACCTCATCTCTACAATAAATCAAAAAAAAAATCAGCCGGGCGTGGTAGCGCGCGCCTGTAGTTCCAGCTACTTGGAAGGCTGAGGCGGAAGGATCGCAGGAGCCCTGCAGGTCGAGGCTGCGGTGGCCGGGAGCGGCCACTGCACTTCAGTCTGGGCGACGGAGTTAGACGCCAACTCAAAAAAAAAAAAAGAAAAAGAAAGCCTAGTTTTATGAAAAACATAAAAAATTACTGTAGTGGATGAATCCTAAGATGTTGTCAATTGTTTAGCATCCCATGAATTACAAATGTGAGCCGTAACTGCATAAACTTACTTATGAAATTTCAGAATGTTTTCATATGAATTTCAAATTTATGTTATATTTATGTTAATAGAGTGTGTTATATTTATATTATATTTTGTTTTGTTATATTTCTATTCTTATCCCAATCTTTTTCAAATCCCCTCAGTTGAAGGCTTTATATGTTTAGTGCCATATATAACATCATTTGATAGATTTCTCCTTTTCTGCCCTACTTTGAAAAGTCCTTTTTTCAATGTATTTTCAATCTGTTGATTAAATTAAGAACAATCACCTGTATGAGCACTAGATTTTTGAGAAGGGAGCATCAGAAAAGGTAGAAGAATTCGGTTGTGGTTTCCATTGGTGTGGGGATTATCCCCCTAGGTGTTTTATCTCTGAAAGTAGATTTGATGCAAGTAAGAATTTTCTGATGTGATTGCTAATTAAATTATATTCATATTTATTCTATCCTGACCTTACTCTGAAATGAAAGGTACAGCTCAGGTCATCTGGTAGTTAAGGGAAGAAGAGACCTAATCATTGAGAGCTAGGTAATTCTAAGATTTCTGGGAAACTATGGGCAAGAAAACAGAGCTATGCCTTTCCATAAGGCAAACATTCAAAAAGGGAAATTATTTATAGTTTCTTGTGAATGTCTTTCCCAATATAAACTGTTAATAATAAAATGCATATTTTTATTAGAGAATGCTTAGCATCTTTCTGAGGGTGTCAGTGTCCTTGGACTTCTAGTTTCCTGTCATCATTCACTAATTTGGTCAATATTTATTGAACCCCTAATAAGTAATCCCTTCACTGGAACATGGAAACACAAAGATGAACAAGATGCAGTTCTTATCTTCAGGAGTCTCTCAATCTAGTGAAAATAAATAGTTGTATGCATCTCCACACACCACGTGACGGAGTAGGCACAAAATGTCAAGTGTGGGAGCACAAAAAAAATGGGCCACGTGATGAACAGTCTTGAAAGGGAAAAGAAAATGTTTGGAATGTTTCATGAGGACAATGGGGTTCTGTTGAGAAATTTTATAACGGAAAATGATCATCATCTTTGCATCAGAAATAGGAATACCCTAGCAGCCTTGTTAAGTCAGTCTTGGACTAGAGGCAAGAGAAATGTTTAGGAAATTGTTGCAGAAATCCAGGTAACATGAATACTGGCCTGCAACAGATACATGAAAAAATGGTCAGCCTCACTAGTCATCAAAGAAATGCAAATTAAAACCACAATGAGATGTCTAACTCCAGTCAGGACAGCCATCATCAATAACTCAAAAAATAACAGATGCTGGAGAGGATACTGGGAAAAGGGAACACTTCTACACTGTTGGTGGAAGTGTAAACTAGTATAACCTCTGTGGAAAACAGTTTGCAGATTCCTAAAAGATCTAAAAATCAACCTTCCATAGGACCCTGTGATCCCCCGTCTGAGATTATACCCAGAGGATCTCAAATAACTCTATAAAAACGATACCTGCACACGCAAGTTTATTGCAGCATTATTCACAACAGCAAAAACATGGAACCAATCATGCTGCCCATTGATAGTGGACTGGATTTTTAAAAATATGGTACATATACACGATGGTATATCATGCAGCCATAAAAAAGGACAAAATCATGACCTTCATAGCAACTTGGGTGGATTTGTAGTCTAAAATACTGGGTGATCTATCACAGAAACAAAGAACATAGTACCACAAGTTCTCACTCATTAGCCGACCTTGAACAATTATCATAATACTATAAGAAAGGGATTGGCAGTAGTGTGAAACTGCCAGGGGATGGGGGCATACCTCATCAACAACCGTTATATACCTAACCCAGAATTGTACCACACATCTTTAAAATAAAATTTAAAAAATTTTTAAATATTTTAAAACAACTTGTCCTAGACTCTAGTTCTGGCACTGGTAATACACGAAAATCTGTTGGACATAGACAGAAAATGTAGATTTTTTTTACCCAAGCTATCAATAATGGAGCATAAGTGATTACTAAAAGAAGAAATACATGGGTACCTAAAGACTGACATCATTAAATCTACCCCAAACAGCACCACTGGTGACTGTGGTGGACTTTCATTGAATAGTAAGCTGAAAAAATCTAAAATCTGAGCTAACACAGCAATTTTGTTTTTAGGATGTCCTCAAGGGCGACTCTTTCATGCTACAAAAATTCAGTCTTTGCACAAAAATGAATAACTTACTTGGAGAGTATACCATTAGTTAAGGGACCCTAAAAATATCCACACAATAAAGAGATGCTTAAATGTCACACAAGTATTTAGGATATACAAAGATGTTTGGTGTCTAAGGAATTTTTTTCCTCAAAAGTCTTCCTGGATGAGGAGGGGGATAACAGGCCTTTAAAGAGCTTCCACCCATAGGAGCACAGGACACTATGCATAGTCTAGGATGAGGGAAGTGAAAATCCTTAGGGAAGATCTCCTTGAGGCTTTTGGCCTGTGATGCCAAAAATGTTGCTTCAACTCTGAGTTTGCAGGTAACTTACTCCTCTTCTCCTGAACCACTGAAGAAAATTCCTCAGAAAGAAATGGGAGTGAAAGGACACAGTAGAGTTGGAAAGCAAAGATTTAAAAAAATAATTTTAGCCCTGTACTCAGCAAAGAAAGTTGTTCCTATTACTATTCCAGTCTTCTACAGATACTTTGGGTTTCTTCTTGGGGCTTGAGAATATCTGAGATGGTGTGCGTCACTGGCTAACATTTTAAAGTAGAAGTTTAATTTTCTGCCACCTC
The DNA here is from genome assembly GCA_963574415.1 of Tarsius wallacei. NCBI lineage: Eukaryota > Metazoa > Chordata > Mammalia > Primates > Tarsiidae > Tarsius > Tarsius wallacei. The sequence continues at coordinate 31,799 of CAUYQG010067763.1, forward strand.
ATGTTAACTTTCTCAACATTTTCTTTCTGAAGAACAAAGTCAAACAGATAAACACGTTATCTGGATTTGGTATTAAATGCCAAAACAAGGGAACACTCACTTATTTAAATAGCATGTGATACCACTGATGTGCAATTGTATCTCTGGATTCAGAATAGTTGGAACACAAATTACTTTCTAAAAAGCAACTCAAATCACAATTGTCAGAAATAATACAGCTAGGCCTGTGCTGTCTCTTGAATTATAGTTGTTCTATAAAAGCCTTCTAAAACCTTCAGAGAGAAAAACAATAATGCAAATTTCTGGTAGGCATTGCTCTATATTTTGCTTTGTAAGAAACCACAGAATCTTTTGGAAAAAGTGGATTTTCACATCTCAACTCATTTCACAAATATTTATTGAGTATATGCCATGTAGTAGGTTTAATGCCATAAATTGCAAGAGCTTCAAAGGCGAGTAAGGCCAACACCCCAAGGAGGTACAGGCATACATGTAACTATATGAAAGGGAGAGATTAGGCTAAAATCAGTAAGAGAATAGCAAGTAGTGAGGTGTGGGATTTGAAGGAGAAGGATAACATGTGCTGTTGGAAAATCCTAAAAGCATAAACCAATACAACATTTTACTTGGGCTTTGAGACATGAATTGGATATAGACAGGATGAGACAGCAGAAAATCAGGAGAATCTTCAGAGAGCTTTAATCTCCCAGGAGCATAAGGAATTAATAGAATTTTTTAAATGAAACGCAATATTTCCATGTAGTTCTGCAGTCACCTAAATGGAAAGAGAACTCCCTAAGCATGTACTGGCTCCCCCCCCCACCCCACGCCATCCCCACTGCGTTTCCCTCAGCAGAGCTAACCTGATTGCTCCCTGCATGTCGATCCAGAGAGCTGGTTTGCCCTGGGTTCTGCAGGTTTTATAGCTGGTGCCACTCAATTATATTTAGTACTCTCCTAACACACATAAAATGTGCATGTAGGAATGACCCTACTTCCAGCTGCTGCACTGAGCCAAGAGTACAGCTCCCTGGTGTATGTGACTTTGGGGCTAAACTCACATTCAAGAAGGAAAATTCAAAAGGGGAAAAATATGAGGAAAAAAAACAAACTATATAATGCAGAAAGAAAAATTTGATAAAATGAGCCAGTTGATTTGAAGGTGAACTTTTAGGATGATAAGCATACTTAATAAAATATTGAAACACTACTATCCTAGAAGATACTTACGGTGAAGAAGAGCAGTAATCTTTTTATGAACGTGAACTACTTCGTGCACAAAGGTGAATTCTGAAGCAGTCATTATCTTTGTGAACTGCAAGTGTCTCCAGTTTCCACTTTTAGATTTGAAGGATTAAAAGGGATATAACAAGCATATTCTTTGCTCCATCCTCATCTAGCATAAAAATCCAAAGTTGAGGGAGGGCTTCTTCTTACCAAAGGTCAAATAAAAAAAACCTCAATTTAGACCGATATTATTTATTAGAACAAACATAGACAAAGTTGAGGAGGAAGGATCTTCTGAGCCAAGTAGGTCGAGGCTGTGGCAGCTGTGAGCGTACCACTGCACTCCAGCCTGAGCAACAGAGTGAGACACCAACTCAAAACAAAAACAAACAAACAAACAAAGATTCTAGATATTCATGCATAATTATTTGATATTGTGTATTCCAAATACAAAGAAGGACTTTGTTTACAATTGTTAACTTTCCTGAGCAATTAAATAAGAACTTGACTGTGGCCTTTCTTAGTTTTAATTTAATATTTTTATAACTTGAACCATAGTCAATTTAAAATTATAAAAGGACTCTATTTTCATAAATAATTCTGAAGACATGGTTCTCTATCATATCTTGACATTTTATAGAAATACCAATGCAAATAATAATTCTTATTCTTAGGGGAATAAGAATGAATGAATCAGTTGCTTTAGTGTAAAATACATATACTTTGGAGGACATTAAAGTCAAAGGACGAATAGTTCACATCATGAAACTTCTGTCAGCTGGTGTTAGAATTCATCTAGATTCATAATTCATTTTATCTATTATATGAAATATCAAATCCTTTTAGTTTTTAAAAATTATTAGGTACTCAAATATTTAAATATTTCCCTGTGAATTAAGACAATTAAAATTTATATTTCTTAACTTCCAAAAGGTAGCTCATTCATTGACCTTGAAATTTGCCTACTTTGAATTTCATGTTTGAGTGAATACAAGTAAACAAGGTAGTTTTTAAGAGTTTTGCTTTGATTTAATCTGATTATACACAGCCTGCAGATAAATCTGGCACACAGAGTGCTTTTTGTAAAATGTTTTAAGTGTCGTCTAGCATTTGTCATTGGAAGATTATACATAGAAAACTCTATTTCTGAATTCTGTTCAACACAGGAAAATCTGGCCATGCCTAGTCTTTGTTTTGATATTATAATACATATTTGAACTTCAGGAATGTCTGTTCCCTTGAGATGGGCCATGTACACTCAAGTTCACCGTAGTCAACATACTCCTTAATTTAGCTGTCAGGCCTTTGTGGGCATGTGAACTTAGAATTCCTAATACTGAAGGTTAAAGTATACAAGTAGGCAGACTTCAAAGTCTAAAGGTTTTTTTTTTTTAATTTAATCATTAAAAATAATTAGATCTTATTATTCTTGTGTATGCCACTTACCTGCACTGTGTATCTGAAGTGAATGAAACCTTCAGTGCTAGGTCAATTGCATTATTACATACCTGGAAACTTTTAGCACCATCCACTAGAAAGCATTTACCTTATTGTCTGTGAGTTTCACAATGGCCTTTGTGATATATAATTTTACTTATATTCTCAAAGTATTTGAGGATTGGAACTTCTTATTAAAAGAGATCTCAGCACTTAGATAAGTTCATTAGAAGCAAGAGGAGCAAAATATGAAGTATCTCATTTCATGAAGACTAGTTGTAAATCTCTCTTTAGTAAGTCTAGCCTCTCCTGTCTTAATAAAATGGTCCAGATGTTAATGAATAAAAATTCCTTTCTTTAAAAAATGCAACTATTTCAGTTATTCCCAGCATATTCTTCCATATTTATAGTGCATGATTTTATGTGCTATAAGATCTTATGTGCTCCATTCTACTTCTTAAACTTGTTTTGCTATTTTTATTTTTGGTTGAAAAATAGAAAAACTTGATAATTACTAATAAGAATCATAAGAACAAATACAGTATTGTATTTTATATTTTTAATCATATATATTTAAATAACACTGAAAGTATAATAATGCAGTTATAAAAAGAAAATTTTTTAAGTTTTTGAGACATTTCCATTTTAATTATGAGACAAAGTACATTTAATAAGTTTAAAGTACATTTTAAATAGTTTTCAAACACATCATGCATTAATATACTATGTTAATAGAAGAATTTCAGTATCAAAATACCTGTTAGATGTATTTTAAAGAATAATGCATAAATTCAGATATTTAGACATATTTATATGTCTTTATTATAATAACACAAGGGTCATAACTATTACGTTTATACAAATCTGTTTCTCTTGAGAAACACTAATTGTATCCTTAGATTTTTCCTTAAATATATTTCCAAAATTATGCAAGGGGTTCAAAAAACCAAAACCATATATATAATTCATAAATTATAGATATTTCAATTCAGTGTTGTCAATTTGTTTTATATGCTTCTCTTTTTCATTTACTAAACAGAAGATAGCAGGAGATCTACACACATCAGCTTCATCCTCACTTGTGTAAAAGGATACAATGGATGCAGTGAACAAAATTGCTCATAAAAAAATCTTGCAAATAAAAGCAGGTAATTCTATAAATCAAAGTTAATGCTTATTGTAGCCCACCATTAGGTAAGTAGGATAAGATGAATAGATCACATTCAAGAGAAGAAAAATCAGTGTGAAATATTCATTTTGACAAAATAAAAGAAAGGAAAAAAAAATCTAGCAACTGCTTCCAAATTGTCTGAATGTAGTAAAAGATTTAACTTAATAAGAAAGCTCAAAAGTAACAGACATGAAAAAATGTAAAGCACAAATTCCTTCACACTTCTGATTAACTTAGCTTAAGATTCAGGTATTGAGAATAAAAACGAGAAGAGGTGAAAAGTAACTTCTTGTCGTTCTTTTAGTCTTTTAAGCACTAATTGGGAAGTTTTTTTTTCTGGCAGTTTCATCTGAAAATAGAGGCGAAAAACTTTCTTTATACCCATTCTGACAGAAGGCACAAAAGAACTCAAGTGTGTGTGAGGCAACATGGTCATACTCCCTTCAGTTGAGATCTTTTATTTCATTCCTTTCAACAGGATGTCAGTACCCTTCTGAAAAGTTATTGTCCTCAGCCAAGACCCTTGTGAGAGGCAACAGATGTTGCTAAGATTATACCAGCCAGCACACTATCTTGTTTCACTGAGAGAGAGAGAGACAGAGAGAGAGAGAGAGAGAAAGAGAGAGAGAGAGAGAAGGAAACAAGCCTTTCTCTAAATCATTGGACCATTTTGCACTTTAGCAAATCTGTTTGCACATGCTCTGCTGGTCTGGCAGAAAGGGCTGAGCCTCTTACATTCAGCTTGAGGTCAATCCTAATGTGATGTTCAGTGGTCCTCATGCCTTTCACATGAAGCAGCTGCCTCTGATTGCCAGAACAAATTGAGGTGATTCAAACCACCAGCAGGGCATAAGTATAACTTCCATTCACTGCAAAGGAAGGAAAAAGCTCAGAGCAGACCAACTGGGGCTGCCCACAATAAACCGTAGGATTAAATTTGATACACTTGATATTAAGACATGGTCATATTGAAAAGTAGGCCATAATGACATAAAAAAACTACAGGATAGTTATATGAATGACAATTAGAAAAAAACAGACTTGGGTATTTATTAAGATACACCTAATTATCAAATGTCCTATAAGCTCTGTGTCTTCCTTGCACCTGAGGAATTCTCCTTTGCAATCAGATGTATAATAGACTTTTTGGGTGTACATGGCATATACAGAAAGGGTGGGTGAAAACATTTACAAATAACAAAATCCATTAAGCAAGAAATGATTTTAAGCAAAGTGATGGTTAAGTAGCACTTGGTAGATTATCTTCCAATTTAAGCACAGAATTAGATGAGCAGTTTAAAAAGAATAAGCTAGATTTATGTCAAAAACAAAGTAGTAAAAGAAATGCTCAACGGTGACAGAAATTAATGAAATAAAAGGCAACATAAATTGATTTTAGATATAGTATTGTTTTTAACCAGGTTAGAAATAGTTAGACAAAGAACTTTTAAATGTACATGCTTCAAAGATCTCATATTTACTTTTAAAATAAATGTTCTTAATCCATTAATTGCAACAAGAACATTAGGCAAACATTGTCTAAGAATCGATGAGGTTTTTTTTCTTTGATGGAATTATAGTCCTTAAATTAATAGGATCAATCCTACATTTTTTAAGTCACTAACATCTAAAGTTCAGAATAATTATTTCATGAAACCCATGCAATTCCAGACTTCCCATTCATAGGCAGTGATGAGATTCTTATATGTAGAATTTTTGCTTAAGAATACTTTTTCTTTTTATCCCTAACTATAACTACCAGTTATTAAAAATAAGTAACATTCTTTGTCCATGTTAGCAGAGTTTAGCAGAGAATCTTACATAGCAAATGCACTCAGTCAATAAATGACTGATGTTTAAATATTAATGTAAATGATCTTAACATACACTAACAATGTAAAAAATATAAAAATGAAAATATATAAAAGATACTCTGTGGTTTTCCAGCTGTCATGAAACATATAGCATAGTTTTCAATCAAATTAGTCATCTCCAAAATTACAAGGGGAGAATGACTTTGGCAATGACAACCCATTGGCCTTTGCTTTACTGAGTGAAAGCTGACCTTTAAGTGAATTTCTTGGTCATTTAAATAGGGATTGGCTCCATTATTTCTGAAAGGATGTTCTAAATTCTGCATAGTATTTAAAATTGAAATCTTTCTTCCATGTGGCCTCTGTAATTTGCTCCTATGCGTAACTCTTTTCATGATTGGCAATTTAAGTATTTTTCAACTCGCTTGTTTCCTAATATATCTTAAAACTGTTTTATGCCAAGAAATAATGTTCTTGAAGTCTAGAATTCACATAGACGTTGGAATTCAGCCACAGATTCTTTTGCGGTAGATTAGATACAAATAAAATTATTTCTTCAAGATACTATTAATAATGACAGGGAGTGATATCTCTGTTTTGGAAAAATCATTATCCTGCTGATCTGGGTGCTAATAGCTCCATACGAAATATAAATTCAGTGTATTGATCGATTAGAGTAAAGTCCAGAGGGTGTGTGGTAACACAATGAAATTTACAGCGAAATTAGCGGCAAGGAAGTTAGTTCATGACTATAAATTGTCAGGAAAAATAAACAAAGGCATTTGGTATAGGGAGATGGAACCAATGATAAATTTTGAAAAAAAATAGTTTATCAATGCACTTCTCGTACTCCTGGGGGAAATATAGAATAGTTTTTCAAAAGAAAGTTGATCTGTAGTGGATAAAACAAGACAGAACAATATATTAAGCACATAAGTTTTTTTTTTTCAGACTAACATTCAAGGATTAACAATATGTTTAACCTGTGTAAGTCTGAGCAACAGGATGTTAATAAGATAAAATGATCCCAAAGATAATTAGATTTTCATACGAGGAAGAGTAGCATCTGCAGTTACAGTACACTAGCTAGGATAAAATTACACCAGCTATCAATCTTCATGCTTCAGGGCAGAAGCTGCTTACCAGATGGGTCAGGAAGATATTCCCCCCTATGGTATAATATTGTGAAATTAAGTGTATTATGGGAGGTTTATTTCTCTTAGTGAAACATCTGGCATTGGCCACCAGATAAGATCTACCCTCTGTCTGTTCCAGAATGGTAACTCCAATATTTTTTTTTTTTCTCACCAAAAGATTGTTTATATCAGTTGAAGTCGTATGATCCTTACTTTCATATCATGACTGACTTCAGAGGACCAAATGGAAGATTATTTGGAAATAGTTTTCAATTATCACTAAAATTTAATTTGATTTTACTGAATAAATAATAAAAAAATAAAGATAAAGACAAAATATCCAAAGTGCTTGTGCAACCAAGACTAGCGGCTGTCCATCAATATTGATCTTTGTCTTCTTTATGGGTATTTGAATAGAGTACATGTTTCAGCCTCTCTTGAGCTAGGTGTGATTGTGTCATAGTCTTCCACTATGTAATATAAATGGAGTAATGTGTGAAACTTCCACTTCCCTTGCTTAAAAGACATATCTGCCTCCGTATCTCTATTCTTCCTCTTTCCCAGTGTCTAAAAGATCATTCCCAAAGCAGCCCAACACTACATGGTAAATATGTCAGGTTCAATATTAGCTTAGGTCACTGGATGGTTTCACTGCTGGAAGCTGCTTATCTTCTCTGCAACATCATCTGAGAGACAAAGAGCCTTCTATCTTTTTTTAGTTCATTGCCTTTTGGGTTTTCTCCATCATCACAGTTTGCCTACCTTAATGCATCAACAATTTTAATTTTCAAATGTCCTTTTAGCTTTATAGAAACTCAGAATTTCTAAATAAGGTAAGCATAGTAAAGACAATTTATTCATTTGACAATTTTAACATTTAAAAATGTATTAAATATCTAGAAAGGTATTATATTTAAATGTCTAAAACTTATTGTGTATCATTCTAGTACTCATGAACATTATTTAATGATCACATTAAGGCTGATAGACCATAATTTGGTAACCCATCTCCTAGTGTTATGTATTAGGGGTGCCAAAAAAAAAATGTATACACATTTTAAGAGATGTTATCTATATATTACTTTTAGTTCATCATAATCAGAAGTGTCTAGACGCTGATGGTAATCACTTTGAGCATTTCTTGTAATTGCAGCAGTCAAACATGTCTTGTATTCATCTTATTGAGTATTGCAATTTTAATAGTTTTTTTCCTTTCTTAAAATGTGTATACATTTATTTTTGACACCCTCTGTATTTAGTCTCATTCTGAACAGTTAGGACCCTGGAGAGAGATTTCTTGAATTAGAATTCTGGATGAACTGCTACTGGCAGTATGACTTTGAGTAAATCACTTAGCCTCTGATTTGCAAAATGAAAATAATATCTGCCTTGTTGTTGGTTTATTGAAACTATTAGATGAGGAAACGTGTACCTAGTATTTAGAAGAGTCTCTACTAAATTGTAAGCACTCAAAGTGCTAGAAATTTAAGATTAGTATTAAAATATTTTTCTCTTGTAATTCCAAATTAATATTTTCATATACAAAAATGTCTACCATTTAATATTTTTCAAATGGCGAATATATTGCAATCAGTCAGAAGACGTTTAAATAAAAATGTATAGGAGGATATTCGCTAGATTTTCAGGCTACAAGAATTATAATATGCCGGGCTCGGTTGCTCAACCTGTAATCTCAGTGCCTTGGGAGGCCGAGGTGAGTGAATTGCCTGAGCCCGCGGGTTCAAGACCCGCCCGGACCACTTGGCGAGACCTCATCTCTACAATAACTCAAAAATTAGCCGGATGTGGTAGCGCGCGCCGTAGTTCCGTCTACTAGGAAGGCTGAGGCGGAAGGATTGCCGGAGTCCAGCAGGTCGAGGCTGCAGTGGCCACGAGCGTGCCACTGCACTCCAGTCTGGGCAACGTGGTGAGACTCCAACTCAAAAAAGAAAAAAAAAAAAAAAACTATAAAATATTTTCCATCTGACTTTACTGAGAGTGAATTCCACATACATGAATTTTCTACTACATCAATCATCCACTTGAAATTTAGCTATTTGTTACTATTCTCTTACTGATTGTACTATATTTTTATCTATTTTTCCTGAATATATCATATGCAAAGGCATCACATGGCAAATAGTAATTACACCATAGTAACCTAAGTTTTGTCTCCTCCTCAGTTTGCTTTTAGTATTTTCTTTTGAAAGTTCTTCCTCTTCTTAATCACAATACTAAACTGTCTAGGATTGGGCATGTGTTGGACATCAATAAAATTGGAACACCCTTTATTTTACAGAAATTGTAATATCTGTATCACAAGTCAAGATGATGTGCATGCAACTTCTTATTTTTTGATTGTGATCTCTGTAATTTACATTGTTGGACTCACTTATACTAGAGCTTCTCTCTTTGGATTATGTCTTAATAATATATTTTATGCAACCACTTATATTGTAACTGAAAGCTGACGCAAAAATGGAGCTGATTTTAAGCCACGGGAATTTACAGTTGAGTTTAGAATTGTTTTTCCATATTTATCCATTCACTTGCGTACATTTTAATTTTAAGGAATCTGAAATATACTCTTTAATTTTACATGATTTATAGCAACTGTCTCCTTCCGTAAAGTGTGCTCAGAGGAATCTTTTCCAGCAAATAAATTCTGCACCCAAACATCTCACTATTCTTACCATGGAGATTTTAACATGACTGTTCTCAGTGATAAACCTCAAAAAAAATATAATCAGAAGAGAAAAAAAATCTAGGAAAGAAATAACACTTTAGGAAGCAGCAACCCTGATGACATAGACCATATTAAATAAAATATGTATTTTCCCCTTTATTGGAACCTGGTGTGTAAGCCCTGCTGAGATTCAAAATTTGAATATCTCTGCTCTTTTCAGAAGGTCACAGGCCATTGAAAGGGGTCTTCATTGCACAATTGCACAAGTCTATAAAAATTCTGGAAAGGGTAAAATGACTTTTTTAAAAACACTATCCTTAAAACATAGAATGAGCCGGGCTCGGTGGCTCAGCCTGTAATCCCGTGCCTTGGGAAGCTGAGGTGAATGGATTGCCTGAGCCCGCGGGTTTGAGACCTGCCTGGGCAACTTGGTGAGACCTCATCTCTACAATAAATCAAACAAATTAACCGGGTGTGGTAGCGCGCGCCTATAGTTCCAGCTACTTGGAAGACTGAGGCGGAAGGATCGCCGGAGCCCAGCAGGCCGAGGCTGCGGTGGCCGGGAGCGGCCACTGCACTCCAGTCTGGACAACAGCGAGACTCCAACTCAAAAAAAAAAAAAAAAAAAAGAATAGAATGAATTCAAGAAAATCCAAATAGTACAGAAAATGATAAATAAATAAAAAGATTTCCCTAAGTAAGCCACAGCAAATACAAGCTAACCCAAGCACAAATGGTGCTCCCAGGCCTGGATTTCAACTGGAAGGGCTAAGTGTGTGCAATGGCATCACAAGGGTGACACCCTTAGGGAGTTGCTCCATGTAGTTCTGAGAGGAGTCTGTCAAAGAAGCTATATCTTGAGGTACTACTAGTTCATATTAGATTCACAAAAAATTTTTAGGATTGTCTCCATTTCTATCTCAAGATTGGTCCAGTAACTATACACCCTAATTTTCCCAGGATAGTCCTCATTAAATCTTCCTATTTTCACATGTGGTGAGTGCTCCGTTTGAAACTTAAATGTAATCTGGTATTGAACTCTGAATTATATGCTCACCCTGATCGTATGACAGTCCCGAGTCAGGCATGCCACCTTGTATTTTGTTTTATCCTGACCTTCACTCTGCCGATAGTGGCAATTACTGCAATGTAATTTATAAAAGCTGCAATCAATAAGATTTTGGAAGTATTAACAGAATATCTTCTATCCATCTCAAGGAATTTCATAGGGCAGCACCCTCAATTTCATCATGGTCCCGGGATTGGCTTTAAGTCTAAGAGGCTTATAACACTGATTTATCAATATACCAGAAGTAGGAGTGGTCTCACGTTAACCTAGCTCAAAAAGAATAATGCATACCAGTTTATCAATTTATAATGAGCAATTTAATTGGAGAGGCAACCAGACACTCCGCCTGCAGGCATACCACATGGGAGGCCATGCTATAATCAGGCTGTGACTTGGTGAGCATGAAATCACAAGGATTGTTAGTTATGTGATTGAAAGTGCAAAGCATCAGGTGAAAATTGTCTCATGTGGGTCTACCTGAATAGCTTATTATTTATGAGTTTGCTTCCATTTTTTTTTTTATTAGTTCTCCTTCATATTAACACTTTCTCTAGATATGTTTATGGCTTTTTTGTTTGTTTTATTACTTCTAGGTTCTGTGTTATCAGGGAGTTATTGTTTTTACTGATGACTTCATCTGATCTCTGATTCAGTTCATCGAGTGGATGTAGGGAGTTCTGTCCAATTCTGAAGATTTTCTTTCTCCACCACCTCCCATCCAAAGCAGAGCAGAAACATGTCCCGGTGATTGTGAGGTTGAGAGATGGTGGAGAGATGGTGGATCATATCTTCTATAAAAGTCCAATAATTATAGTAACTTGTTTTTGTAGCATATTATCATCAGGCTTGGTGTCTCAGTGAATCGTACATTAAATGTTTTGGTAAAAGAGCAGGGAAAAAAAAGAAGACAATGAAGATGAAAATATTAACATTTAGTAAAAGACTTTATGAAAGATTGTCATCATCCAAGTATATAAGTGCAACTTGTTTCTAAAAATTGATTTGGGGAATGCGTATGCATATAAATGTATGGTTCTAAATTCAATTTACTCTTCTGTGTGGTACCATATCAAGTCATACCCTAACACACAATAAATTAGTAGTGTAAACAGCTGTTTTTTTAATTGTCAGCTGATATACACCATACTTTTTTTTAATCGAAGCATTCATTTAATAACTTTTTTTTTGTATCTGCTAATGAAGTTTGCCTACAACATTGATGCTTCTGTGATTCTATGACCTTATCTTTAAAACATGATAGGACCTCTTTGATGTTTTGAATGACTTTTACATCAGCAAGTATTGTGTCATGTAAACAACTGATATTCACAAGTTGGTACCAGGATTTTTGGAGGCTGATTTGCTTTTCATGTTGATACTACCTTTAGTGAGAGCAACATTTGCTACAGGGATACTAGGCTTGTTCCAAACCACATTCGTTATCCTCTCTCTGAACATCTAATCTGCCAAAATAAGTTCGATCCTTCAATTACTGATATTAGCAATATGAGGAACCTCCAGGGACAACATCTCCCTTCCTTGAAATTTCTCACTCCATATACCCAATTAGCAAATAGTATCTCCTCCCTTATCTGTCTCCCTCCTTCCCTTTCTTGCAATCAGTGCCCAGACTCAGGCCTGTGTTGTCATTGCATGACTGGACTATGGAAGAAACTCCTAATTCGTCTCCCTGCCTGTCTATTTTTTTTCTTCTTCTTTCTTTTCTGTGCTTATCTTGTAATCTTTTACACTGTTGCCAGTCACTTTCCTAAAATAGTTCACATTATGCTGGTACCTTCTCCCCCAAACCTACAGTCTCCTTATTGTCTAAGGGGATATATCACAATTCCTTAGGCTGGCATTAAAGACTGTCCAGAGCCTGGCCACTTCTTACCTTTCAACTCCTTCTAAAAGTGCACCTCTGTGCGCATATTGACTACTTATTATTCCCTGAACACAGACAAATTTTAATGCCAATTAACTCTGTTCATACTGTTTGCTCTCTTACTATATCAAAGCACCATTCGACCTTTAAGTCTCTTCATATATTATTTCTTTCCTGAACCTTTTCTCAATACTCTTGTAAGAAGTATTCCTTCTGCAATTCTACAGGATATTGTTTATTTCCTAATGCGACCATAATGTTTTTATGCCGTATGTTTCTGTGCCTCTTCCTACCTTGCCAACAATAAGCATAACTTCATTCAGATGATGACCATCTTTCAAACTGTGTGCACAGCAAACTTCAGTTGAGCAGCTATCCTAGGGTTTGGAGGGATAGCAACACCAACCTTAGATTTTTTTCTCTCATGTGCTTTCATTTCACATGGGAATAAATATCAAATGATCTTCCAATCCTGAGTCATTGGGAAGCCGGTTAATTACAGATGTTAAAGGTTAAAGGAACACTAAAGCTTAGGAAAGCATTGTTTATTTAACATGGACAGGCATCTCCTAGTCAATAATGTAAGTTATTTTAGACCAGTGAGCAATATTCCCCTAAGACTCAATGACTCGTTCATAATAAGTACTATATAACAGTCATTTTATATCCTGAAATGGAATGCATAGATACTAATCCCACCTACACATAGACAATAATCAAAATGTATCAATAGAATGTCTCAACAGAAAAATAAATGAGAATGTTTAAAAAGTAATCATTGTAAAAATATTGTATATTTCAATATGTTTGAAGCAGGGGCAAAACTGCCCCCTATCAATGCTCAAAATACCCCTGCTGAAAATCACTACTCTAGATGCATTTTGGAAGAGCGAGACATCGTCTTTTAGATATTTAAAAAACCTGTCTCTGGGTTTCTGTGATGCTTCCAGAAGAAGCAAAGTGACAAATACTTGGGTCAGTCTCAAAAGCAGTGTCCTCTCTTTGTTGTTATATGTAAGAGCACAGAGGTAGCTGACCTTTATTTGAATGGAGAAAATAAAAGTCTTCTGGAGTTAGGGTGACCTGAAAGTGTGGGAAGGAAACTTGACTCACTTGCCTCAAATAATATGATGTTATTGGTTTATTTCTTCACATCTGTGGTCTAGTATTAAAGCTGGCCTACAGATAAGCCTCTAACTGGGGATTAGAAAATTCAGATGAATCATTTGCTTCCAATTTGTTTTCTCTTTTGGTCTCTCTATTTCCTCAGAATCTTCCCCTTTTACATTTGATTTAATTGCAAAGAAGATAATTACCAACAAATCCACAGGCTAATACTGTGGCTGCCAATTTTGATGTTGAGGGTTAGGTATATGAGGGGAAGCCACCCCCAAAAAAACCTCATACTTTATTTATAAAAAATTGTGTATTTATTCTTACATGTTTAAACTTTAGTCACCTTCAAAGTACTCCGTTTGATGCAACACACCTACTGAGATGCTTTTTCCACTGCTCAAATCAGTTTTTGAACTCATCAATTTCGATGTCTTTTAGTACTTCTGCCATTTTTTATTTCACCTCTTCCACACTGTCAAAACATTTCCTTTTGAGAACTTTTGCATCTGGGGAAACAAACAAACAAAAAATTTGGGAGGGTGGGACATGGTGGGGGAGTGGCATGCCATTTTTTTGGTCAAAATCTGTTGGGCACTCAGCGTAGTATGGGCAGAGATGTTGTCATGGAAGAACCAGTTACCTGTTTGCCACAACTCGGAATGTTTCTTGTGCAAATTGTGATGTAACATTCTCAAAACTTCCAGATAAAAATTTTGGTTGACTGTTAGATCTGAAGAAACAAATTCGGAGTGTGCACTTTTAGAGGTCTGCCCTCCAAAAGATAATTCTGGGGTTTTTGTTTTTGTTTTTTGTTTTTGTCTACCCTCCTAGGTGCCAGGATTGCAGGTAGGAGACCTACTCCTGGGACATTTCCTTCTTTAGAGACCCCATTAAGGTTGTTTCAGTATTGGCGATAGCTTCCTAATAAGGCTCAGAATACAATGAGACTCCATGATCATAACTTTTTAGAGTTGGTAAACCCATCATACACCATAAAATTCAATCCTCTTATTTTACAAGTGGGAAAAAATAAGTCCTCCAGAGGTTAGGTGAGTCCAAATTCTTTCAGCTTGTTAGTGTCAAAGTCCGGCCTCGAACCCACTTCAGCTGCCTTCAGGCTCACAGCTCTTTTCCAAATAACTCACTACCTCCCTTAACTGCTGGCAGATTTAGCTCTTGCAGATCTCTGCCAGCACACCAAGCCTTTGTAAGCCATCTTTATTTCCTCATCCCCCCCCACCCCATGGTTCCCCTCCAGGCACATTTCTTCTAGTAACCTGTAGAACAAGGATAAATATAAAAAGCTATAAATCCTCATCTGAATTGGCCTCCAGGATGTATATCTTTCTTCTCCCTATATATCTATATTCTTTACTTTCAGTCAGTTCCCAGAGCTAGCTGGTGTGATTTGATGGCGACAGCACCGAACTAGTTTTCTACTTAAGCCTCTGTGCTTTATTAGGCATATGATTATTGTTATTTTAAGTAACCATTAATTCCTCTGTACCACATGGTTAGTAATAATATCTGTATCTCTTATTGAACATTAGTATGAAAGCATTGTGTAAACTGGAGGATATTGAACAAGTAAAACTACGTTTTCTTACTTTCAATTTTATAGTCATAATAAATGCATTCTGGAACCACCCTTCAGTCGGTCATTTTCAGACTAATCTTGGGCAAACTGCATTGTCTCACATGGCTGATTTCTCATCTGCTAAAGGGAATAAGCCCTGTGTTGTGGAATTATAGGGATTGAACTTAAGGAATATGTATCTTTTAGTTCACGACCAGGTATAGTTCCATAAAAGGGATTTGTACTATTATTAATTATTATTATTACTATCTTTATTGTCATTGCTATGATTGTTATTTCCCCAAAGCCACATTTGTTTTCTGGTTTTCCCTGCCCACCTCTTGATACCCATAGCATTTCCATGATGTATTTGGATGGGCCATTTGTCAAATTGCCCTATTTTAGAATTGTTCCTATTTCTGAATTGCATCATCAGGATTCATAAGGATGTTACTGAACCATTCTCTAACATTACTCAGCGGCCACAAATGAGGCAAAGAAAGGATCATACTAAGACATTGTTTCATCCATGCAGTCACAACAGAATAGTGGAAACGTTGAATATAGCACGTTTTACAACTGAATGCAATTTTCAGCAATTTTTCCAACACTTTTATAACATATGTAAACAAAATGAGATTATTTGTAAAAAAGTTGAATATCTTGTGTACTCACTGTGTATATGTTATGAACAAATCCCTATTCCATAAAAAATATATGTATAAAAGAAAGCCAAGGATTTTTTTTCTAAAATACTTCATCTTAAAGCTGACAATAATAAATGAGAAGAAAATCTCATGGCAATACACAGATTTCTTGGCAATAATTCTTGGCAATAAACAAATGAGAGGAAAAACTGAAAAGGCAAAGTACCATTCAATATTGATTTATTTTATTTTTCCATGTTGGATACTCCAATGTCCCTGCACCTCTCTTTTCACTTTTAAAGGAAAGAAAAGTCTTGCTTCTTAGAAAAAAGGAAAACCAAAAATAAAAACAACTAGACACATCACTATTTTAATTTAAACTTAATGCTGACATGTTTGTGATATTATTTTCAGGTAGTATTTCTACATTTGTTATAAACATACACGAAAAAGGGAGTCTGTGTTTGATGTAATATACTTTTTAAAACAAATTGTTTATGTGGTTCATAAATCATAGAAGTCTGAGGAGAGGGGACTAATTGCACCAGATTTTTATGCATTGAGTCCCTTAAAAGACCGATATACACTAGTATATACACTAGTATTTTATATATATATAAAAAATATATATAATAGTATATTCCATCTAACTATAACATTTGTATAATGTACTTATTTAAATTCTTTGTAGATACAAGCATTTTTCCCAATCTAAGGAAAATAAGACTAGGCACAAATTCTGCATGAAATCTGAAGGTAGAAAATGGCTCATCTGTTTTTAAACACTAACGCTCACTCTTTCCCTCTTTAAACACTCCAACTCCGGGCTAATTCCCACTCATTCTCTGTAAGTGATTATAGATAACTGAGCGGCCACAATTATCCTGCTGCATATGAATGTGGTGTTTGATGAATGTAACTACAACAATCACAAAGCAATAGAACGAAGAAGAAAAATGCAATAAACTATCATTTTTTAAATTGTCACACTGAAGCAAAATTATAACACACATACTCAGAAAGACAAATAAATGCTCAGCAGATGAGATCTATTTGAGAGAAAATCTTATTATAAATAACAAGAATTTGGTATTTTACTTTCTATTATACCAATTAATGACTGTGCTTAGTTCTTGCACTGTGTGTGTGTTTGAGAGAGTGATTCTGTTTAACATGTATTTTTTAAAAAGTATGTAATTAATAAAAATACTATCAGGGAGATATGCTAGATAATGAAAATTAGGATTTTTACCTAGTATTTGAGTCTTCCAGTTTGTTTCCAAACATGAATTTAGGGAACGGTTTTAATTAATCTTTATTATACTTGTCAATTGGGCCGGTGTCCTCTTACAAAGTATGCACTTTTGCCCCACCCAGTGGCCACCTCATAAATAGTCACTGTTCCCCCGAGGAAGAGACTTCCAATCGTAGGTTTGGAATTAGAAACACAAGGGCAGAAGTCGTCCCTGTAGCTCACATTCATACACAAGACTTGTTTCAACAACGA
This sequence comes from Tarsius wallacei, assembly GCA_963574415.1. Taxonomy (NCBI): domain Eukaryota; kingdom Metazoa; phylum Chordata; class Mammalia; order Primates; family Tarsiidae; genus Tarsius; species Tarsius wallacei. The sequence goes on from CAUYQG010067763.1 coordinate 49,070, forward strand.
TTCTGCCATCCGCACTGAGTCATGGAGCAATCTCACAAGAGTATGAGCCATCTCAGGGCAATCACCAAACGCTTCATCATGCAAGCAGATCTACAAAGTCAACTAAGCTTTCGTCCAAAACACCAAAAGAAAGCGGAGACACACATCCATGGTCGTAAGATTGGATTCGTGAGAGAAAGAGACAGGAGGGAAAGTGACGTTGTGGAGTAGAATACAGATCTAGAAGTTTTCACTTTATGCTGACTCTATGAATTTGGGCGATTCATTTATATTTTCCTTGCTTATACATTACTGAAGAAATTTAAATGCAAAAAAGTAACTGGGAAAGGGTAAAACGCCACAAAAATTGCAAGAAAATATTTGCTGTCTGTATTCTACAGTCCATATACTATCTTTCTCTGTGTCTCACACAGGTAAGCACACATGCACGTACCCACCCATAAACGCGACCTTACTATCCATACGAAACTATAGCATTTTTAAAAATAAAACAAAATGCATTGGCGAAATCACTGTGTCAGAAATTGGGGGGATGTATAATAAGTCTTTCTATGAGATGCCTAGATGTATGGTTAGAAAGAGTAATTTCTTATTGTAAGAGATTTTTTTTCTTATGGCTTCTGCCATTTCTTAATTTAGGAAATGACTGTTAAATAAATTAATTGATTTTTATTAAAATATTTTTCAGATTCTAAATAGTAATATTAGTATAAAGGCAATGCCATCATGAAAACCATATCAGCAAACTGGGTGGGGGTGGGGGGACAGGGAGAAAGAAGCTTACTGACTAACTGTCTAGGATGCCAGCAAGAGGTTTCTATGAGATGTAAATTCTACAGAGGTTCGGTAGCTGGCGTGAATGAATATAAGTTTCTCACTTGCTATCCTGCCAAGGGTACTGACCCCACGAACACTTCTATTTTCTCCTAGTGTTCAAGAAAATGTGGTGTTTCCTTTTAAATAAAATTTTTAAATATTTTGCTTTATCCATTCATTTAGCTTATCATGTGTACATCCTTTCAAGTGATTAATTGTACTCTTAACTTGTGACATAGTCCTAACTGTTAGAAATTTCTCACGCCTTCTAAAGGATAGCAGTGTAATGACACAAACAGTAAGTAAAACTGAGCATGATGAGGTAGGGAGAGATAAACCAAGGTTTTCTGGGAAAATAGATGAGAAGACCCTATCCGAAATAGATATATCTGTGATTGTTTCCTAAAAAATGTGTCGTTCATATTAGTCTTGGAAATTGAGAATAACTCTAGCTAGAATATCTGTCTATTATAAATGATGTCTTGGTAAATTGGTTTCCAGATAGATTTGTGGTTCTCAAACTGTGGCTTGAAGTCTCCTGAGGTCTCTGAGATTTGTTCAGGGTCTGCCAGACCGTTCCTTTCTGATTACATACATGTGTAAAACTATATTTTCTTCATATTCTTCAAACAAAACAATGTATTTTACAAACTGAATCAGAGGCAAATATGAGACTCCCATCTGTTATTAAGCCAGACATTAGATTGCAAAAATATTAAGCAGTGACACATATCACTAAATTTTTGTTTTCAAAGACATTATTTTACATAAAATATCCATATCTACAGCAGTTTTTAAAAATATGCAATTGTTTCTGTCCTCATGAATCCTTTATTTAAAATAAATTATTTTAATCACTCATGTGACTATGTTATGAATGTTATTCATGCTTTTGAAATTCATATTATAGAAAGTCAAAATTTCGTAAGATAATTTTTAATTTCTTTCATTTGGAACATGACATTAGATGACAGAATTTGTGAATTACTTGTTACAAGTATATTCCTACAAGTCAGAGATTTCTAATGTGATTTTATCAAATTTTTGGTTTGCAAGGTTTGTTGTTATTGTTGTTTCGTTGGCCTATTTTGTATTTTTGTGGATGGAGAATTTTGAACAATTGTTATTGGGACAAATATATATACACACTCATATATGTATACATCTATATACATTTTCATTTTATCCCTTTTAAATATATCATTCAGTAGCATTATTTTCATTCACAATTTTGCACATCTATCACCACTATTTCCAAAATTTTATGAACAACCCAAACAAAATCTCTGTAACCATTACATAGTAACTCCCCACTCCTCCCTCCACTAGCACCTCTAACTTACTTTCAGTCCTTATGAATTTGCTGAAATATTTCATATAAATGAAATCGTACAATATTTGTCCATTTGTACCTGGCTCATTTCACTTAGCTCTACGTTTTCAAAGCACATTGATGTTGTAGCATTTGTCAGAATTTCATTCATTTTTAAAGCTGAATAATATTTCGTTGTGTATATACCTACCACTCTCTTTATCTATTCATCCGTTGTTGGGCACCTAGGTATTTCTACCTTTTGGCTATTGTGAGCAATTCTGTAGAGAACATTTTTGTACAAGTAACTGTTGCAGTCCCCGGTTTCTGATTCTTTGGATATACACCTAGGAATGACATTGCTAGGTAATATGGTAATTCTATCTTTAGTTTTTTTGAGAACAATCAAACTAGTTTTTACAGCACTTGTATCATTTTCCAATTCTCACCAAAAATGTGAGCTTCAATTTCTTCATATCTTTTCCAACTCTTGATCCCTGTCCTTTGTGGTTGCTGTTGTTATAACCATCCTAGAGGAAGTGTGAAATGAGATTTCCTTGTGGTTTTGATTTGCATTTCCCTAGGATTTATGGTGTTGAGTATCTTTTTATGTGTTTATTGGCTATTTGTGTGTATATTCTCGGGAGAAAAGTCTATTCAAGGCCTTTGCCCATTTTTTCATTGGATTATATTTCCTTTGTGCTTAAGTACTAGGAGTTCTGTGTATAGTCTAGATACTAAAGTGTTACCAGAAAAGTGGCTTGCAAATATTTTCTTCCCTTAGGTAGGTTTTCCTTTCACTCTGTTAGTAATATTCCTTGATTCGCAAAAGTTTTAATTTTGATTAAATCTGATTTATCTTTTTGTGTTTCTTTTTAATTTTTGCTCATGCTTTTGAGACATAGCTAAGATTCTGTTGGCAAACTCAATGTCATGAAGATTTGCCCTATTGTTTTCCTGAAAGAGTAATTAATGACTTTAAGCCTTATATTTAGGCATTGATTAATTTTGAGTTAATTTTTGTACATGATCCAATTTATTTTTCTGCATATGAAATCCAGTTAACTCAGCCACATTTTTCCAGAGACTTAGTCTATTTCCTGTTGCTATAACAAAATACCACAGATCAGGTAATTTATAAGCATTAGATGTTTACTTGGCTCACAGTTTTGGATGCTGGGAAGTCCAAGAGCATGGAACTGGCTGGTGATGGCATTCTTGCTTTATTATCCCATGGGAATGGGATCTGAACCTTTCATTTTATCAGGAGCCCACTTCCACATCACTATCCCAATTCAGAGATAGCAGCATTAATCCATGAGTGAGGGAAGAGCCCTCATAATCTAATAACCTTTTAAAGGACTCATACCTTAATATCATCAGCTTGGCAATTAAAATTCCATATTAATTTTGGAGGGAGTCTTCACACCATCGTTCTGTTTTTTCTCTGTTAAATGGACTTTGGGCCTTTGCCAATATTAAATTGGGCATAGATATAAGATTTTATTTCATGACTCTCAATTTTATTCTTTTGATCTATGTGTCTATTCTTATGCCAATACTATACTGTTCTGATAACTGTAGTTGTAGTAAGTTTTGAAGTTGGGAAATATCGGTTCTATGACTTGCTCTTATTCCCAAGATTGGATTTGCTACTTGACTCTCTTTGAAATTCTGTATGAATTTGTGAATCAACTTTTATATTTTTGCAAAAAGACTGCTGGGATATTGGTAGGTTTGAGGTTAAATCTGTATGTCACTTTGGGTAGCACTAACATCTTAACAATATTAAATGTTTTATTAATGAATACATAAAAAACTTCCTTTTCTAAAGAAAATTTCTTCAATTTCAGCATTTTTTTGGTATTTTTTAGTGTTCATGTCTTTCACCTTTCGGGCTAAATATATTAGACATTTTATTATTATTTAGTATAAGTGGCATTGTTTTCTTAATTTCCTTTATGGTTTATTCATTTTTAGCATATAAGTTTAATTTTTTAGCAGACTTCTTAGTCTGCAACTTCTCTGCATTTGTTTATTAGTTTTAACAGTTTTTTTAAACTTTGGTGTAATAGTTATGATTTTCCACATATATAGTAATTATATTTACAAAGACAATTTTCTTTCTTTTCAATTTAGAGTTATTAATTATTTAATTGATTGACTTCTGCTTTATTGCTCTTTCCACAACTTCCAATACTATGCTAATTTAAGTGGTGAAAGTGGACATCTCTCATCCTTGTCTTGTTTCTGGAAATCTTTTGGTTTTTGCACATTGAGCATGCTATTGACTCTGTTTTCTTTCCCTTTCTTGTTTTTTCTAATATTATCTTTATCACATTGAAGGACTTTTTAATCTCTTGTTTATGAACTATTTTTTATCTTGAAAGGTTGTTCAAATATTTTGTCTGCATCAATTAGGATGATTATGTTTTTTCTTCATTTTATTAATAAAATGTATTTCATTAGTTGATTTTTGTTTTTGAAACATCCATGCATTCCTGGGATAAATCTCATCTGGCCATAATGTATAATCCTTTTAATATATTATTTGACTCAATGTGCTTATATTTCTCTGAGGATGTTTGTATCTGCATAAAGAATATTGTTCTGTAGTTTTCTTTTCTTGTGATATCTTTATCTGGCTTTGGTTTTGGAGTAATGCTGGCCTCATAGAATGAGTTAGGAAGTGTCCCTTTTAAAAACTTTTATAAAAGACTTCGATGATACTTCTTTATGAAATGTTTGGTAGAATTCCAAGGTAAAATCATTGGATCTTTTCTCCATTTTGAATTTTTTGATTACTGTTTCAATCCCTTTACTCGCTGTTGGACGGTTCAGATTTTTTTTTTTCTCAAGTCAGTTTAGGAAATTTGTGTGTTTCAAAAAAAAATTGCCCATTTATTCTAGGGATTCTAATTTGGTAGTATAAGATATTTTTATAGTATCATCTTACAATCCTTTTTATTTCTGTAAGGTTTGTAGTATTGTCCACAGTTTCATTTCTTATTTTACTTATTTTGATTAGTCAAGCTAAAGTCTTGTCAATTTTGTTGAAAATTTCAAAGAACCAGTCTCTAGTTTTATTGACTCTTTTATTATTCTTTGTTTTATTTATCTTTTCTCTAATATTTATTATTTCTTTCCTTCTGCTAGCTCTGCTTTGTATAGTTTCTCAAAATATAAAGTTAAGTTATTGACTTAAGATCTTTCTTTCAACACAGGCATTTATAATTATCAATTTCTAGGGAGAACTGCTTTTATTCAAACCTATGTTTTGATATGCTGTGTTTTAATTTTCATGTGTCTGTATTTTTAAAATTTCTCTTGTAATTTTTCCTTCAACCCATTGGTTTTATGGGTGCATTATTTAATTTCTATTTATTTTTGAATTTCCTAGTTTTCTTTCTGTTATTGATATTTAGCTCTATTCCATTGTAGTAAGAAGAATTAGATTGTATGATATCAATTTTTAAAATATATTGACACTTGTTTCTTAGCCTAATAGTGATCTAGTCTACAGAATGTTCCATATTTTCTTGAAAAAAACGAGCATTCTGCTATTGCTGGGTAAAGTGTTTTATATAGTCCATTAGGTCTAGTTGATTCATAGTGTTATACAAATTATCTATCTATCTATCTCTGCATATTTTTACTGATCTCTGTCTAGATGTTCTATCCATTATTGAAAGTGGTGCGTTGAAGTTTATAACTATTATTGTAAGATTGTTTTTCCCCTCTATTCTGTCAATATTTTCTTCATATATCTTGGGGTCAGTTTTGATTGATGCTTGTGCTTTTAACTTCTATATCTCTTTGAAGAGTTGAAACTTTTATCAGCATAGAATTTCTTTCCTTGTTTCTCGTGAGCACTTTTTTCTCATAAAGTCTATTTTGTACAATGTTGGTATAGCCACCCTAGGTCTCTTTTGGCTACTATTTGCATACAATGTCTTTTTCTATTTTTTCACTTTTAATCTTTTGTGTCTTTTAATCTAAAATGAGTCTTTTGGAGAAAGCATATAGACGGATAATTTTTTAAAAATCCAATCTAAAATCTCTGTATTTTAATTGGAGAGATTAACTCATTTACATTTAAACAATTTGTTTTCTTTATGTATTATGTTTGTTTTTTTGTCTTATTTTACCTCTACTATTGTCTTGTTTTGTGTTTTTTGTAAACTCCTTTGGTTCATCTTTCTATTTTTTATGTATATTTTAGCAATATTTTATTGTCGTTTCCACGGGGATTACATTTACAATCCTAAATTTATAGCATCCTACTTTAAATTGATGCCAATTTAACTTCAATAGCATACAGAAAATTTATATACCTGTACAACCCTGCCTTCTCACTCTTTATGTTGTTGTCACACATTCTATGCTAATACATTTGTGTACAATAGCATAGATTTATAAATTTTGTATACATTTTTATTTTAAATCCTGTAGGTAATTTTTAACAATATGTTTCTTATTTTTACTGCATGTGAGATGTCATACAGTTCTGAAATCTAACTTTTATAACACTACTCTGAAATTTAAGAAGAATCAGAAACACAGGATTTCTTACTGTGAACTAAATCTGTACTGCTAATTGCCTTGTTATTTTTTATATTATGTGTTCTTAAAACTGAATCGGTCACAAAGTGTTCTTTTCTCAGTTTATTGTCTATTAAATATAATTTCATGTCTATTTTCAATACCACATTATATACAAGCAAGTAAACTGAATTATTATGCACAAAGAAAATTTAAGTATTACAAAATAATAATTTTCCATTTTAGAAAAAGTTCTCTATTTAATTTATTATCACAAGTTGTTAAATAGACAAAATATTCGCACAAGAATGGTACTATAAGGACATGATTGAAAATTATATCACTAAATTTCTGAATAAAGGAGTGTTTATGCTTTAATTTCTGCAGATTCAATTCAGCACTTTTTTATAATGGCTGTGTCATTAAAAAGGGAATTATATCATCTCTATACTAGGATAATCCCTTCATTCTAAATCATCTGTTATGTATGTTACCTTTTAATAAGATTCAAATATTATTATTGTATTATGATCAATATGAATATGTCATATTTATAAACCAAAAAAGTTAAATCCACTTCATATGTTTTTAGTGTATAAAGCATTTATTTCCTAAATCTATCATACTCAGTCATTGATCACAGAAACAAAGAACAGAGTACCATGCGTTCTCACTCATAAACGGACCTTGAACAGTTATCATAATACTATCAGAAAGGAATTGGCAGGGGAGGGGGGGCAGGATTGGCAGTTAAGGGAAACTGCCAGGAGAGGGAGGGGCACACCTCATCAACAAGGGTACCTGCATAATGAACATTTGAATACATAACCCTGGATTGTACCCCACATCTTTAAAATAAAGAAAAAAATGTTAAAGGCATATTTTAAAAGAATTTAGGGGCTAAGGCTGTATTTTGAAAGATTTTAGGGGCTAAGGCTATATTTCAGTTAGATGGATTTTCATGACTCTTGCAAACATAAAGCTCATTTCTCTATTAGATAATGCCTTCATCTACCAGCTTATTTTTCACAAATCTGCAATTTTCAATCTCATAATTATTTCTTTATTTCTTTATGTTTGTCAGTTAATGTAAGCCCAGACACCCGAAGCCTTCTGATAACATGCAACTCAATTTGGTGAGTGTTTTGGAAGGGAAAGTCCTCTTCTGCTATCCTTTTAGAATTGATTAATTAGTATTAGCTATTTGCAATTTGAACAGGAACATAAGAAGATCCTGGCTGAACAATAAAAATATACTATTAACAGTTAATATCTCAGCTTGGTATCTGGCAACATAATGGGCATTAGTTCTATTAGATTTCCACTTTTTTATTGCTTGTGAAATAAATGCACTCAAATCTGCATACTCCTCAAAATAAAATTAATATTATACAACTTTAGCATGTTTCTTTTAAAAAAAGGTCGATTTTTTACATGCAAATGTGGTCTTTACAAGTATTGAGCATTTGAAATGTAATTATACTATTAATAATACTATTAATAAGCATCAGGTAGAAAACTTGTCTCTTTAAATAAACCGACAAGTATGATTCAGTAGAAAATATGTGTATGCATATGTGGACAACAGTGCTCAGTCCACTACAGAAGTAAGCGGGCATAAGTCCTGTGTCAGTGAAACTTAACAGAAGCAGCTAAGCTCAACTTTAAAATCTCTTCCTGATTTCAACACTCTGTTTAGAGAGTGAAGCTTGCTTGATTCTAGACATTACATCAATTTACCTTGTTATTCTGCATTGAATGTTTATCCCAGCATACATTCTGAACTTTATGTGCACTTCTAATTGATCATTTATTTCAATTTCATTTTATAAGTACACTATTTGAATTAACCCAAAAGTACCACAACAAAATTTGAAGCATTTTCAAGGAAAATAATTTTGTACTTTATATGAACTATATTATTAATACTTATAACAATCATAAGGGAATAAAAAAAGTCAGAATAAACTTAATAATGTAATAATGTAAAAGCCACAATAGAGATGTCAATGGTGATTTATAAGTTTCCTGCCTTTATCTTTCGAAGTTATGGCTAAAAGTAATCAGTACTTTTGGATCTCCTATCCAGTCCTCAACTAAGCATATTTGAGTATAGTTTAGTACAGGGGTGTCCAAATTTTTGCTTTCCCTGGACTGTATCGAGTAACTTTTTGGCTTCCCTGGGCTGCATCAAGTAAAGAGGAATTGTCTTGGGCTGCATATAAATTACACAATGTAGTTAGCGTATTTACATAATAAGACTTTTTATTTTGTATATTTTTATTATAAAGTTCAGAAGATGAGAACAATATAAAACTAGTGGGATATTTGAACATGTTTTTGTACAACACATCTATCAATGTCTAGTTCAATGAAAGTGGTCACAATTCTTAGTGAGTGTTCTTGGTACTCTTAAGAAATGTTTGTTCAAATTTTGCTCTTCATGTGCTTCATAATTGAAAACAGCTGCTCACAAATGTAGGTGTTGCTGAAAAACGATGTCATGAATAAGGTGTGATTGTTAACTTCAGAAATGGAACCCCACAAGGGGTCATGAAGGAGATATATGCTAAAAACCACAATATTAAAATATTTTGTGGAACCACATTACTAGATGTCCTGGACCCCATGCAACCCACAGGCCACAGGTTGGACATGCCAGGTTTAGTGTGTTTATCTCTCAGGATGTCCTACTACTCCATTTGAATGCATAACTTCACTAAATTTTAATTTAATCGTCTATAACTTAGGAATATCTTATCAAATTCATAATGAATGAATAATTCATAATGTATATATAATGTATACAGTTTTCTTAATCTTTTCTTTCGCATTGAGAGATATTTAAGCTCCACTTGTAACACTCATATAGTAAGATTCTATGGGGGCACTTAGAGAGTGTGGCATAACTGTCTATCCTCTTCATGGGCATGACTAGGAAATATTAAATGGAACAAATTTAGTGCTACATAGTGTATGTGGTAGAAAAACATGTCAGTACTGTTAAATATGGTAGCCACTTGCTACTTACTGCTTCTCAGCAAATGACATGTAACTAGTTTAAACTGAAATGTTCTCTAAGTGTAAAAGGCACCAAATTTGAAGACAATAATAAAAACATCAAACATCTCACTAATATCTTTATGTTGAATTCTTGATAAAATATAATATTTAAGATATATTGGGTTAAGTGAAATATATTGTTAGAAAAATTTTACTTATTTTATTTTTTGTTAATGTGGCTGTTTCAAAAATTAAGATCATGTATATGGACTACAAATAGTGAGCACATTATTTTATTTTGGATAGCTCTTAAATACAAAATAAAATTTGGTCATATATCTAGGTAGAGGGACAAGCATGCAGAAATACCGATAAACAGAATGATAGAATAAAGAATGAAAGAAAGAATGAAAGGAGAGAGAGGGAAGGAGGGAGAAAGAGAGAGAGAGAGAGACAGAGAGAGAGAGAGAGACAGAGAGACAGAGAGAATCTCTTCTTTTTGTCTTTGGGAAAAAAAGAATACGAAGACTTAGATAAATTACCGAGGATTATATGAAGCTACTCCATTGTTGATATTACCTATATTTGCACCTTGTCTTTAATAATACATTAATTTTAATAAATTGGTTGCTGAAGACAAGCCCCACATCCTTTATCCCAAAACCAGTGACTGAGCTCCTTCTTCAGCACACATCACGGTGCCTAGTCTGTCTATTGTAATGACTCAATCCTCATCTCTTTCAGGGAAAGAAATTCTATCCAGTCATTGTATCTCCATGTTGGTGTCTCTCCTTTCAGTGACCAGATGTTTCTACATTTGTACCCACCATGGGCCTGATGCTTAGATTGCTCCCTATCTTTTTTCAATTAATACATGATAACCTTACGTATTTATTGGGTACAAAATATGTTGATGCATGTATACAATGTGCAATGATCAAATTAGAGTAACTGGTATATCCATCACCTAAAACATTTATCATTTATTTGTGCTGGAAGCATTCCAAATCTTCTCTCCTAGCTATTTTGAGATATATAATACATTATTTTTAACTATAGCCACCTTCTGTGCTCTAGAACACTGGAACAAATTTCTCCTGTTTTTTGTCTTGGGTTTTTTTTGGTTATTTTTCTTTTAACCCGTAATCAACCACTCTTTATGCCCCCTTTCCACTACCCTTCCTAACCTCTGATAACCACCATTCTACTCTCTACCTTCATAAGATCTCTACCTTCATTTAGCTCCTGAACATAAGTGAGAACATGTAGTATTTGTCTTTCTATGCCTGGCTTATTTCATTTAATATAATGTTCCTCAGGCTCATCCATGTTACTGTAAATGGCATAATTTTATTGCTTTTATGACAATAAAATTCCATTGAGTATACATACAACATTTTCTTTTTCCATTCATCTGTTCATAGAAACTTAGGTTGCTTCCAAATCCTTGTTACTGTGAATATTGCTGCGATAAATATGAATACAGATATCTCTTTATACAAATTTCCTTTATTTTAGATGTATATTCAGCAGTGGGATTACTGGATCATTCGGTAGTGATATTTTTACTCTTTTAAGGGACCTCCGCATTGTTTTCCATAATGACCTCCATATTGTTTTCCACAGTCCCACCACAAATGTACGAGAAATCTTTTTTCCTCACATGCTTGCCAGTGTGTTATTGTCTTTTTGATAATCACCATTTTAACTGAAGTCAGATGATATCACATTATGGTTTTGATATGTATTTTCCCATTAATTAGTGATGTTGAGCATTTTTTTCATGTAACCGTTGGCCGTTTGTATGTTTTACTTTGAGAAAAATCTATTCAGTTGTTTTTGCCCTTTTGTAACTGAATTATTAAGATTTTTGTCATTGAGTTGTTTACGTTTTTTATATCCTCTGACTATTATTCTTTTGTTGGGTAGATAGTTTGCAAATATTTTCTCTTATTTTGAAAGTTGTCTCTTCACTCTGTTTATTGCTTTCTTTGCTGTGCGGAAACTTTTTACACATAAGCCTGTTTATCCTTCTGTTTCTCATGTTTTTCAGATCTTAACCAAAAAGTCTTTACCCAGGCCCGTGTTTGAAGCATTTCTCCAATGTTTTCTTCTAATAGTTTTATAGTTTTAAGTCTCACATTTAATTCTCCCATATATTTTGAGAATATTTTTTGTACATGGTGAGAGATAGGGGTCTAGCTTCATTTTTACTGAATATTAATATCTAATTTCTATCTCCTGCCAATCCATGTCTATCATTCTGCTGTCAGAATTTCTACATCAATGCCAAGTGCTGGTTAAAGAAGAGAGAATGCTACTTTTACAGAAAATGCAAAGCTGTTGTGACTATTTTTTTAGAAATGTAATAGAAACTATTTACCTGGATTTTAAATTTTATTCAACATTATTTAAGGTTCTGCGATGTGCTAGGTATTGTGTCATTGAAATACAAAAATCTAGCCTTTTTGTTTGTTTTAGAAATAAGTGTTGTTCCTATAATGTAAATTTTAAAAATTTAAATTGTTTAAATTATTTCAAACTAATCACTTTTGTCCAGAACTTAGGATCGATATAATAACTATGTACAATGTGGCAGATTATTAGTATGATTAATTAAAAAATTAATCATCTCCAATGTTTCAATATGAAGTAGTGTCAACTTAGTAAATTATTGACTTTCTTTCCTTTATTTAGCCAATCATGGACTCTAAGAAAGTCTCAAAATCAAGTAAGACTTTGATCAATTCCTTGAAATTAGGCAAATTAAAAAATAAACCTGAATGAAATGCCAGACTTTTATACACTACTTTAGTTTTAAAACTACTTTCTTTTAGCATCCATTCATAAAAATCTTTTCTCCTATTAATTAATGTTTTTTCTTTAAAAGTTTACTTTTTTGTGGAGGGAAGCAAATTTTGTACTAATATGTGAAACTAATCTGTGGCAAATAAGAAGTGTTTATATCAAGTTTATGACATATAGATCAAATGTTTACAGTAAAGCACTCTTTCTTCAGTAGTCTATAAGCAAACTCATCATTTTTTCCTAATCTCATCTTCAAAATACTTTGCTCTAGTTTGAGAACATTATATTTATCCAAGTGTGTCAAATTTTAATAACATATATAAACATTTATATATTTTATTTAAATATTATATGAGTACATTCTTATTTTTAAAGTCATATATATTGCAGTTATAGAAAACTGAATATACACGTTTAAGTCAATTCTAAAAATATGTACTCATTTACTATTTACAATTATAGAGATGATTAGTGTTCATAAAACAACTTTTTTTCAAAAGTCATCTGAACATGACATCAGATATGGACTATACATCTTTAAGTAATTTCCACAAAATAATGTATTTTTTATATACAAAATAATTGAAGTTAATCAAAAACTTATTTTAAAATACTCTAAATTATTAATATTATTAAGATCTAAATATATATTTTAAGAAATCCTACCTTTTAATTGGTTTAGTCAACTTAGATAACTGATTCTCCAACAGCACCCAAAACAGTTAATTCAGTGAAAATACATGATTGAGAAGCAACTCAGACAGAGTTTAAGTGAGCTAACTGTTGTTTAAATGAGGTTCAGCCTAAACAGATGAACAATTGTGGAAATACACAGTGTTTCAGATTCCTTATTGTTGATGTGGACACTATGAACGCATTAAATTTAGCCAGCAGTTCTGCCAAGCCTGAACTATATACAATTACTCAGAAACTGCATGCAGTATTCTTTCAATGGCTCTTTCCATTTTGAAACTACTTGACTTTTTGAGATTACATGATCATATGTCGTCAATTATTCTTATATTCTGAAAAGGCTTTACCAAAAGAAATGCATTTGCTAAGTGAACTAAATAAGAACATTAAATAAATTCTAAATACATTTTAACAAAAAAATTTAAAATGTGCAATTAAAAAATAAAGTACCAAAGTATTAAAAGAAAATGATTAATACAGAACTTATCTATTTGTAATGGTAACTATAATGTAATGTTAAAAAATAATATTTTAAGAGTATTACATATATACATTGTATATACCTTGAAAGTATTATACACTATACATATATAGTTGGGTATATATAAAATATAATTACATAGTATTAACATATTTTGAAAATATATAAATACTTTGGAAACCAAAAATCAAGCTTACAAAGGAAAATAATATGTGTAATGGAATATAGTACAAGTGACTTATTAATTTAGAGTGATTTCAGGTAATGGTAAGGTATTCAAACAAAAATTGAACAGTTTAATCAGTGTTTATATTTGGTCTGTTAGAGACCCAACCATTGAAGTTTAAATCATGTTACTTATTCATAGGTTTTATGATCTATAGATAATTGTATACAGTTAACAACTTATTATAAATGAAAGAAGGCATATTGTTAATTCTGAAAGAAAAAATTTTGAATCATTAAATAATCAGCTTCAGTTCAGTCACAAATATATTTGCTACATTTTTGTGTACTGAAAACATCTTTACTTATGATTAATAGGCAAACTGTAAAAAAAATCTCTGAGAGTCACAGAATTTTTTACTCTCTTTTAACTAAGAAAGTTCTGCAATAACAAGAGTGAGTATTCAAATTGGCGACCTCTCTTTTAGTGCCATTGCATAATAGACCATTGACATTTCTTTCTTTTAAATTTTGCTATTCTTTCAACGATGCTCCACTTTAATTAAGATCCTGTTTAAAAAAATCAATATTGTATATACCCACACATTTCATTTATGAATATTTATATTTGATTTCGTAAATGACATTTACTTTGAGGCGCACAGACATCTTTTGAGAAATTTCTACAAAGCTTACAAACATTTAACTGATTGGTAAAGAGTAATTTTCTCCAAAGCAGATGGCACTCCCACTTCTTACTTCTAAGGCTTCATAGTGGGTGCATTTTTTCCATTTTTTGTCACCACTCAAAACACCCACAGTCAATCCAAAAAACAATTATAAAATAAAATCTGATCTTTATAAGTGTGGAATTTTTTATGTAGTCTTTGTTGTCTCCATTTTGCAAATTTGTTGATATTTAAATTTATGAGTAGATATCAATTTACTTTTTAATAAAAATGGAATAACCTTATTAGTTAAATAAAATATCTATTGTTTGTCTGTACATATTTGATCTCAAGTAATCCTAGTGTTTACATATTTAGCTTAAGAGTTTAAGTACGGCCATTGTTTCTCGTTAATCTTTGGCCAGGCCATGTGTTCACTGAGCCATGACAATCATTGCTTTTGCTAAGCACTGGTCTGGCTGCGTGGCTCTTTTTTTCCTAAGCTTTGGTTCCCTCTCCAACCTTGGGGAGGTGAATCTCCTCTTTCTCTCTCTCCAATCTGCTTTCTAAATAAACTATATTTTCCAATCTAAAATAAAAAGGAACTTAAGTACAATAATGATATATGTTTATATCATACATATATTTTCATTTTGAAATTAAGAAAAATATATGAAATTAAACTAGAAATATAAGTAAAATATATTCAATTAAACAAAATTATTTAAGTAAAAGAGAAAAATTTATGGCTACTTTATTCCTTACATTTAAAAAGTTTATCTAGAGATATTTGATTACCACCTTTTATTTTTTAGGTTTTATTTTATTTTTAATTGAAATATAATAATTGTGCATATGATGGGGTATAGGGTGACATTTCAATGCATGTATATAGTATGCAATGATCAAATCAGAATAGTTAACACAACCAGCATCTTTCATTTTTCGTTTCTTTGTGTTGAATACATCAAAATTCCCCTCTTCTGGGTATCTTGAAATACACAATACAATATTGTTGATATGGTTATACTACTGTGACATAGAACAACACAACTTATTCTTTTTATACCAGTTGATCAATCTCTCTCCTGCTTCTTTTTCCCTCTTAGTCTCCTCAGTCTCTGATTATCACTATTCTACTCTGTACTTCTATTAGATCAACTTTTTTAGATTTCACCAATGAGTGAGATCATGTGGGTATTTTTCTGTGCCTGGCTTATTTCAGTTAACATAATGTCTTCTGGGTTCATCCATGTTGCAGCAAATAGCAGCATTGTGTTCTTTTATGGCTGAAAGTATTTCATCTTGTTTATATACCACATTTTTAATCACTTTATCTCTTGATGTACACATAGGTTGATACCATAACTTGGTTACTGTGAATAGTGCAGCAGCAAACATAAGAGTGCAGATATCTCTTTGACAAACTGACTTTCTTTCCTAAGGTGCTGGATCATATGGTAGTTATAGTTTTATTTTACTTTATTTTATTTTCCCTCTTTTAATTTTTACTTTAAAATTGTGGAGTTCAATTCAGGGTTAGGTATACAAATACTCATTGTGCAGTTACCCTTGTTGATGAGGTGTGCCCCCCTACCCAAGGAGATATAGACTACTGTCAATCCAAACTCGCTGTGCCCCCTTCCCCCCATAGTTTCCCGCTACTCTCAATCCTTTTCTTATAGTATTACGGTATTTGTTCAAGGTTCACTTATGAGTGAGAACATGTGATACTCAGCTCTTTGTTTCTGTGAGAGATAATTCAGTATTATAAACTCGAATTCCATTGAGGTTGCTGCAAAGTTCATGATTTTGTTCTTTTTTATGGCTGCATAATATTCCATTGTGTAGATATGCCACATTTTTTATCCAGTTCTCTTTCGATGGGCAACACGATTGGTTCCATGTTCTTGCTATTATGAACAATGTTGTGATAAACATACGTGGGTAGGTATCTTTTTTATAGAGTGATTTGAGTTCTTCCAGGTATATTCCCAGTAGGGGGATTGCGGGATCATATGGAAGGTCGAATTTTAGAACTTTTAGGAATCACCACACTGGTTTCCACAGAGGCTGTACTGTTTACACTCCCAAAACAGTGTAGAAGTGTTCCCTTTTCACCACATTCTCTTCAGTATCTGTTATTTTTTTTAGATATTGATGATGACCATTCTGACTGGAGTTAGGTGGCATCTTAGTGTAGTTTTAATTTGCATCCCCTTGATGACTAGTGAGGCTGAACATTTTTTTATGAATCTGTTGGCTGTTCATATGTCTTCTTTTGAGAAGTGTCTATTCATATCTTTTTCCCACTTTGTAATGGGGATGTTTATCTTTTCTTTTCAGCACATTTGAGTCCTTTGTAGGTCCTTGATGTTAGGCCTTTGTCAGACATGGGGTTGGCAAATATTTTCTCCCAGGCTGTGGGCTGTCTCCCTGCTCTCTTGATGGTTTCTTTGGCTTTGCAGAAGCTTGTCAGTTTAATGAGGTCCCACTTGTCTATCTTATCTCTTATGGCCGGGCACTTCGGGTTTTGATCATGAATTAGTTGCCAGTTCCAACTTCCATAAGAGTGTCTCCTGCATTTTCTTAGGTTCTTATAGTTTGAGGTTTTACATTTAGGTCTGTGATCCACTTAGACTTAACTATTGTTTATGGGGATAGGTAGGAGTCCTGTTTCAACCTTCTGCATGTGGTCAGCCAGTTTTTTCAGCACCATTTACTGAATAGGTTCTCCTCTCCCCAGTAGTGGGTGGTGGAGGCTTTGTCAAAGATGAGTTGGTTGAGAAATTGAGGTTTTGCTTCTGGAATCTCAGTTCTATTCCATTGGTCTAGATGCCTGTTCTTGTACCAATACCAGGCTGTTTTGATTGTTGTAGCTTTATAATAAAGTTTAAAGTCTGACAGTGTGATACCTCCTGCTTTGTTTGTTTGTTTATTTGTTTTTTGCTGAGGATTGTTTTGGTTATTCTTGGTCATTTATGTGTCCATATGAATTCCTGTATTGTTTTTTCTAGGTCTGAGAATAAGGTTGCTAGCAATTTGATGGATATTGTGTTCAATCTGTAGATTTCTTTAGGTAAAATGGACATCTTAACAATGTTGATTCTTTCAATCCATGAGCATGGAATATTTTTCCACTTGTTTGTGTCATCTTTGATTTCTTTGAGTGGTGTTTTGTAGTTTTCATTGTAAAAGTCTTTCACATCTCTGTTTGGGAATATGCCAAGGTATTTCATTTTTTTTTTTTTTT
>CAUYQG010067766.1:0-17393 GCA_963574415.1 Tarsius wallacei
TGTAGTTCCAGCTACTTGGAAGGCTGAGGCGGAAGGATCGCCGGAGCCCAGCAGGTCGAGGCTGCGGTGGCCGGGAGCGGCCACTGCACTCCAGTCTGGGCGACAGAGTGAGACTCCAACTCAAAAAAAAAAAAAAAAATACAAATGCTTTAAAAATTAATACTCTCTCAGTCTCTATATTATCACATTTGCTTTACCTAACATAATGGTATAACTATAAACTCTCATTTAACTGGAGGACATATGTGAGAATTTTTATGTTCAATTTTAAACTCCAATGTTTACTAATGTTGCCCAGTAAAACGCTATGTTAGCTTTCCTTCTCAATTCACTTTATTTTAATGAAAAGCAAGTGAAATTCAAATATAGCCATAACAAAAAAAAGACTGGAGGATACAGACAATAAACAATATTAATTATATGTCTTATCTAGGTTCTGCCCAAACAGTACCCAGGCCTCACTTAAATAACTAGCCCTTTAGAAAAAAATGTCAAAATGATTCAATATTTAAATTGTAACTCCCTATACTTCATCTTGCCTTTATACCCACCTCTTTCTGTAAAAAATTTTAAATTGGTATAATTTACAGACCAATAATTTAGCCAAGCCAAAAATCTTTGTTTTTTTTTTTGAGTTGGAGTCTCACTCTGTCGCCCAGACTGGAGTACAGTGGCACGCTCCCGGCCACCGCAGCCTCGACCCGCTTGGCTCCTGCGATCCTTCCATCTCAGCCTTCCCAGTAGCTGGAACTACAGGCACATGCTACCATGCCCGGCTAATTTTTTTTTTATTTTATTTTATTGTAGAGATGAGGTCTTGCTTGCCCAGGCGGGTCTCAAACCCGCGGGCTCAGGCAATCCACTCACCTCAGCCTCCCAAAGGCGCAGGATTACAGGCTGAGCCACTGAGCCCGGCTTCCTTAAGTTTTAAAATACTGTCATATTCACTCAAAAATTTTAGAAATAAAAAGACTGATTTTCCACAATAAACTTAGAGTTGTTGGCTGATGATGCGAATCTAATCCATTTGGAAAAGTATACACTCTGTGTAATATTATGGATGTTTCTGTGGTATTAAAAGCTCTTGTATACTGATATTTAGAAAGACAAATATAGAAAATGGCATTTTATGTATATTTCTACACATCTCATTAGCAAAGAGATGCAATATAAATTCATTTTTCAACATAAGTTTCAAAGCTCAGCACACCTAGAACATGTCTGTTAAGCAGAATGCAATTACACCAGAGAGAAATAGACCTGGTAATTCAAGATCTTGACCTAGAATAGTACTGGTATTTAAGAGTGAGAAAACAGCCGGGCTCGGTGGCTCAGCCTCTAATCCCGCGCTTTGGGAGGCTGAGGTGAGTGGATTGCCTGAGCCTGCGGGTTTGAGACCCGCCTGGGCAACTTGGCAAGACCTCATCTCTACAATAAAAATCAAAATATTAGCCAAGTATGGTAGCACGCGCCTGTAGTTCCAGCTACTTGGAAGGCTTAGGCGGAAGGATCACCAGAGCCCAGCAGGTCGAGGCTGGAACTTAAAAAAAAATTTAAAAAAAGTCAGACTTGGTGGCTCAGCCTGTAATCCCGCGCCTTGGGAGGCCGAGGTGATTGCATTGCCTGAGCCCGCAGGTTCGAGACCCGCCTGGGCAACTTGGCGAGACCTCATCTCTACAATAAATCAAAAACCAGCCAGGCGTGGTAGCGCGCGCCTGTAGTTCCAGCAGCTTGGAAGGCTGAGGCGGAAGGATCGCCGGAGCCCAGCAGGTCGAGGCTGCGGTGGCCGGGAGCGGCCACTGCATTCCAGTCTGGGCGACGGAGTGAGACTCCAACTCAAAAAAAAAAAAGAGTGTGATAACTAGAAATTATCAGAGATATATAAAGTTTAAGTTTTACTAAGGATAAAGTATATAATCTGCAATCAGTCCCATGGCAGGGGACATGGTTGGTGACACTGTAGTGTTATTTGTATATCTACAATCCTTGACCTCAAGACTTAGCAAGCACTGGATAAATTCAGTCAATTCAATTAACCTGAAGATATTTAAGATTTCTCTCTTTCTCTTCTATTCTATCATTCCTGTTTTCTTCTTTCCTTTACCTTCCCTTCCACCTATGCCACAATCCTGCCAAGTGATCAAGAAAATTAGCTATGCCTCAGGGTAGAATGCTTTTAGCAAAGACAGTAGAGATTTCTGCTCTGAGGTATAAAGTTGGTTTTAGCAGCAATATTCTTGGAAGGTACCAAAGATTGCTGTATACTAAGGTAATACAGAATTTCAAAAAGAGTTCTGTATTACCAGTCCTAGAGGCCAGAAAAAAACAAAAACAGAGATAGGACTTAAGCTAGACAGTTGAAGATGGAGGAGAAGGGGAGAGGAAAATACAGCAAAATATGTCATTAGAAATACGCAAGACTGACTCAGGGCCCTGTGACCAGTCTACTTGACTGCGGGTGAATTATGGCAAATGACAGGAAAATTAAGTAGGAATCATTGTGGAGTGCCTAGAATCTAGCTACGTATTTTAGACCTGATCTTTAAAGATTGCCCCAGAGGAAAAGAGTACTACAAAAATAATGTTTTGTGAAAATGGTTCTGGTGGTTGCAGGTAAGAAGAATGTAAAGGAAGCAACCTGAAGGCGGGGAGACCAATTAGAGGCTACTATTACAAAAGGTTAAGATTATAATGCAAAAAAAACACAAGGAGTCTTAGGAATAAGGAAGGTACAGATGTAGAAGACATAACAAAGACAGCATCCATAGTAACTGGAGACTGTCCACATGTAGGGTATAAGACAAAGGGTAATTAAATATAACACTAAGGTTCTAATTCTAGCTGAATGGTCAAATAAGAAAAACATTGCTAAAATAGGAAAATCTGAAGCATAAACTTGTTTGAAGTTATGGTAGGACACCCAACAGAAAACATTAAACAGGCACTCAGGTGGAGGTGCAGTCCTACAGGAAAGGTCAGATTTAGAGACCAAGAAGAGCATAGGAGAATCAGCCAAGGCCATAATGGGACTGAAATTTCTCTCCCACACTGGTTTAGCTCAGATCATTTATTAAACATCAACCATGTACTCCAACAAAAGGGAAAAGATACATAAATAGTGAAAAAAGAAAGACGGGGGTAGGGAATAAACAGAGAAAAAAGATAAATAGAAAAAAAAGAAAGAGACACAGATAGAAAGGAAAGGGCTGAAAATAGAACCTTAAGGAATATTTACTTCAAGAAGGAATAAATAGCAACAGAGGATAAAAAGATTAAGCAGGACGGTGTACTATTCACAAAAGCCAGTATATAGAGGACATCTGTTACTTTTCTTTGACCCTGCATCCTTTACACCAGGGAAGGTATTTCATAAATTGATACCAGAGATGAATACACAACAATGTCAAGTAGAAATCTAGAAAGGTTAAAGAGAATGAGAATTTAGGGAAAAAAAGAATAAATTTAGCAAACAGGAGCTCTAGAGTTGAGAGTACTGTTTTAGTAATATGAGTAGAAGGATGACAGCAAAACTGATAAACTCAAGGTCAGAAATGAAAACTACACATAATGTCTGCATAAGATTTTAACAAAACTTTCTACCCTGGGATACTTGGTTTCCAAGAAGCAATAAAGTACAAAACAATTACTGATCAACTACCTACTGTTGCTTCTATTAAGGTAAATTTTTATTTTGTTTTGTTTTTTGCCTCTGTGTCTTTGATCATATTGCTTTCTTTCCTATTTAAAAATGCCCAAATCATAAAATGGCACCCTCCAGGTCTACCTTGAATGCCATCTGCTGCAAAGCTCTTCCTGATTGCTTTCAACTAGAGATGACTTCTCTTTCCTTCAAACTTACATGGCAATATTTGTTTTTAGGTGTAACTGTTTTAACTATTAAATGATTTCTTTAAGGGTAAGACATGTCCATCCTTGTATTTATCTCGAAGAATTAAGCTAATATCTTTTACATAGTATATGCCCATCAGTATATTAAAAACAGAGGGTCTGCAACAACTTGAAACTACAAAACACAAGTAACTGAATTAATCACCATGTACAGACCATTCCTAATTTATTCATTAAGTCAGTATTCATCCATTCAACCAAGATATCCCCAATATCATGTGAGATTCTAGAAACAGAAAAAAGCACTCAAAGAGCAGAAAATATAGGAGACAGAAAGCAGAAAACAATAAAAACCAAAATAATCATTTGATAAAAGCCATACTTAATTACAATATGGCTTGGGAGAAAATAAAGCAGCAACTGCTACTGTAGCCACAACCACAACCATTAATTTCTTAGGGTGAAGAAAACCAGGAATATTCACAAGCAATTAATGCTTAAAATGAACTGTAAAAAACTAGCAAGAGTTTTCCAGAAGGATTAGGGTGGTGGGGAGCTTCGAAGCAGTGCAACAGCATTCCAAACATCTAAAACAGCATGGCATAAATGAAGCCATACTTACAGAAAGGCAGACGGGTCAATAAAAAATAAAATAAAATAAAAAAGTCAAATGCCTATTTAAAAAAAATCCCTAAGAGTTCTAAGATACCATACTGATGAATTTTCTACACCAATGGAAATGCTTTAAATTAAACCTATCAGTAAACAGCAAATCACAGTTAAGTATAGAAAGAGTCCTTTGCATGACACATGGAACAAAAAGGAAGTATGGGTAATAACAGAGTAAACTACGGTATGGTTGAAATGCATTCTTCTATTTTGGAATGAGAGACATGGCATGCAAACTGTGAGGCAAGGAATTAGCATTTTTGTGAAAAGTGTCTTTCATTACCCTTTCATTCTAAATCAGTACTACTAAGAAGTAAAATGTATCCACAAATGAGAGGACAGTAGTTATTTACTTTAAATCCGGAAAGATAATACATAAAGGTTAAGGGGAAAGATGTAACTTTTAAAGCAGAAAATAACTGCAAATATTCTAACACTGTTAGGAAAATATGTCTAAAAATGATTTCATACACACTATCTAATATTATAATAGAGTTTTTCCCCTCAACAAAAACATACTATCTCAACTAACTCATATAATATTTCTGTGGTAAACTGCAAAAAAAAAAAAAAAAAAAGTCATAATATTTCATAGCTCCTCCATCTAGAAGTGGAATTTTTCCTCTACCCCCTGAATTTGGTCTTAGCCTTGTGGCTCACATTGGCCATGGGGATATTAGCAAATGTGACTCAAGCAGAGGCTTGACAGTTGCCTGTTCCCTGGGGCTTGTTCTCTCTAGCTATTCTCTGAAACTGACACTACTGTGTGAAGAAGTGTGAAGTCTTGAAGAGAGAGCAAGTGGAATGACTGTGAGCTGTTCCCGCAGAGCCACCCCCACTCCCCAACTGGTCAACCTGCCAACTGCCAGACATTAAAGGGAGAAAATCCTAGACCATCTAGGCCCAGCCAACTCGGCATAGACCAAAAGAACTCCCCAAATTCCTGACCCACAGAATTTTGAACAAATGATTAAGATTGTTTTAAGCCACTCAATTTTGGTAGTTGATCACGCAACAAAACCTAGCTGACACGATCTCATTGCACAACATTAAGATTGCAAACCTTAATACTGACACCAATACCACACTGTCTTACTATAGCTTGAAATTAGGTTGTATTAGTTCTTCAACCTTGTTTTTCTTCTTCAAAGTTGTTTTGGCTATTCTAGGTCCTCGGCATTTTCATATGAATTTTAGAATCACTTTGTCAATTTCTATAAAAATCTGGCTGGGACTCTGACTGGGGTTACACTGAATCTATACATCAGTTTAGGGAGACTTAACATTCAAAAATATACCCCACGTCTTTATAATAAAAATTAAACAAACAAAAAACAACAACAACAAAAAATCCAAGAATATTGAGTCTTCTGGATCATCAACACGTATATCTCTCCACTTCATTCTACTATTCAAATAAAGGGTTTTTAAAGATCATGACTCTCTTTTTCTAGGTATATACTGAAATCAAATGCTAAACCTGAGGTTTGCGATACTCATCATTTTTCTTAAGTCCACTAGATCCCATAATACTTACATCCCTGTAATACTGTGTCAAGAGAGAAAAATCAGATCGGTGAAACAGAATAGAAAGCCCAGAAATAGTTTCACAGGTGCAAAGGCAATTAAGTGAAGAAAGAATAGTCTTTTCAACAAATGGTGCTAGAACAGACAACCACAAACACTAAAAATAAATTGAGACCCATACTTTTCCATATACAAAACTTAACTCAAAATGTACCATATACCTAAAAAATGTAAAACATAAAACTTCTAGGAGAAAATTTTTGTGACTTTGGATCAGGCAAAGATTTCTAAGCCATGACACACAAAACGTAATCCATAAAAGAACAAATTAATACATTGGGCTTCGTTTAAAACTTCTGCTCATCAAAAGACACTGGGAGGAGAATAAAAAGATAAGCCACAACTGAGAGAAAATATTTGCAAAGCATATATCTGATAAAGGACTTGTATCCAGAGTATGTCAGTACACTCAAAGGTCAATCATAAGGGAAAAAAGTCCAATTTTTTCAATGGAAAAAAAATTGACTAAATTTTTTTTAATGAGCAAACTTGAACTAAAGAAGATGGTAGAAAAGCACATGAAAAGATGCTCAATATTGTTGCTCACTAGAAAATTAAAACCACAATGATATCACTATATACATATTTGAATGACTAAAATTAGAAAGACTAACAATACCAAGCATTGGCAAGGCTATGGAGGAGTTTCATATACTGTTGGTGAAAATGTAAAGTGGCATAACCAATGTGGAAACAGTTTTGTAAAAGTTAAACATACACCTACCATATAATCCATTAATTCTACTTCTAAGTATTTACCTAAGAGAAGTGAGAACACATATCCATATAAAGACTCGTATATGAATACTCAGAAAACTTGCCATAGCCTAAAACTGGAAACAACCCAAATATACATCAAGAGATAAATAATGAAAAAATTGTGTGTATCCACAATGAATACTACTCAGAAATAAAATGAACAAACCATCAGTATATGCAATAGCATGGATGAATCTCAAAATAATTATGTTAGGGGTAAGAAGCCAGGCAAAAAATAGTATTTACTCTATTATTCCATTTTTATAAAATACTAG
This sequence comes from Tarsius wallacei, assembly GCA_963574415.1. Taxonomy (NCBI): domain Eukaryota; kingdom Metazoa; phylum Chordata; class Mammalia; order Primates; family Tarsiidae; genus Tarsius; species Tarsius wallacei. The sequence continues at coordinate 7,140 of CAUYQG010067766.1, forward strand.
AAAATGCAAACTAATCAATAGTAACAGAAAATAGATCAGCAGCCGATTGGTGATGTGCTAGAGGGGGAAAGGAGATGTTGGAAAGATTACAAAGGGGCACAAGGAAACATATGGAGACATTAGTTATCTCAGCTATGTGGTGATGATTTCATGGGCGCACACATACGTCAAAACTTTACAAACTGTAACTTTCAAACATGTGCAGTTTAATGTATATCAATAAAGTTGTTAAAAAATTAAAATAATGAATTCCTACCCCACTTAATGCAGTGAGTTTTGGAAAGGTTCGTTATTTATTCCCTTAGGGAGAAGGGGGAATAGTAAAGGGCAATGGGGAAAAGCACTAGTGTCCTAAGACACTGCAGAAAAAGAATTAAGAACAGGAACACTGGTGGCAAATTAGGTAGAAGATTGAAGCAGAAATAAAAAGACAGGTTTTTCTGAAAATTACTTCTGATGAGTTTAGGTTAGACTCCTGCTATATACCCGTTAGGACTTGCACACAGCCTTTCTGGTTTGTCATACACATCATTTCTGTCTGTCTCACTCTAGGAGGTCAGGGACTACATAGCCTCTCTTATTCCTTAAAGTATCTCTACCACCTGGCAGGGTGCCTGGTTGGTGGTATACATAAGCAACACTGCATGTGGGCAAGAGTTCAGGGCTCTGTTAGGCCAGACTACTTAGATTCTAATATTAGCTCCATCACTTCCTAGCTGTGTAATTTGGGAAAAGTTGTTTAACACCTCTCTGCCTCAAGTTCTCCATTTGGAAAGAGAGATGATAATAATAGTACTATTCTCATAGGATTGTTGTGATGACTAAATCAGTCGATATATGAATAGGCCTGGCATATAGTGATTATTAAATTATAGCTGCTGTTATCGTCGTCACTGCCGTCATTGTCATCGTCATCTCTGATAATTTAAGAAGAGCATTTAAAGCAGCCTGAGAATTATCTGAATTATAAAGCCAGATTTACATCTGAGGAATAAGCAGCCTCAACAGGAGGCAGAAAGTATGTTAAAAGCGATGTAATTATTTTAGAGGAAGAAAGGCAGCTGGAGAGAAGTGGGGGGCAGGGGGAGAGAACTCCTACACATACCCAGTGTAGGACAATACATTTCTGTAGAATAAATCAAATAAGAAGATCACACTTGACCAAGAAGGGAATATTAATACATAAAGGAAGAGAGAAAATACAAGTGATTTTTATGCCCAAGAAAATCTCCTAGGGCAAAGTAGGTAACATGTTCTTTCTTTAACATGTACTGAAAAACGAGACCATTCTCCAGTGTTCAAAATAAAAAGCTTAAACAAAAGGAGAGGCCACGGGGTCTTGTCATGGGGTCTTCCATGTGTAACTACCGCCCCTCTTCTAGGTTAGTGTTCACCATGCTTCTGACTTACAGATAACTGTCAGACATGTAAAAGCTCCACCTGACTTGCATCCCTACTGGGGATGGGGCAGGGCTCTGGTAGCAGCAATATAGCAGTGTGGGAATCCTTGGGTTGGTACCAGACTCTTGCTCCATTCAGCCCTGTAATCTCTTCTGACTTTGATTTAATGCAGCAATTACTGGTAATGCGGTTTGAAGGAGATAAATGCCCAGTGTAGCCAGCTGTCGCTTACCCTGCTTACGATGCAAGAACATTTTTAAATTAAAACTCCCTTTATGATAAAGGAGCTGCCTCACTGAATGTTTCTGTGCAGCCCTGATATGGAGCTTCCCTCAAAGCGGATTAGGAATCAAAGTTGTCCCTCCTCACTTCTGGAAAGCATGCATATATACAATTACTCCAGCACCTCAAGTGAGTTCCTTAACCCTAAGGTTTTTCCACTCATATAATTAGATCCTGGTAACAACTTCTTGTACTTCTCACGATCACAGTGTCAGCATTTCATGACTGTCAATAATGACAACTCATCTCTCCCTTTTGCAACAATTGAATATATTTAAAATATTTTACAGGCCAGTTTCATTTTTACCTATAATACAATGGCCTGCTATATCTAGGAATCTTCGAGTAATTAAGTCATAAGTGAAATAAACATAGAAGGGATGTTTATGTAAAGAATCTACATTAGTCCAAGTCAAACTGTGTAATGTTGGCAAACTAGTTAAAAACAACAATAATGGCTGGGCACAGTGACTCAAGCCAGTAATCCCAGCACTGTGGGAGGCTGAGGTGAGGGGATTGCCTGAGCCCACGAGTTCAAGAACAGCCTGGGCAACTTGGCAAGACCTCATCTCTATAATAAATCAAAAAATTATTGGCAGTAGTAGGAATCTGCTGGGGAGGGGAGCACACCTCATCAACAAGGGTACATGTATAATGAACATTTGTATACCTAACCCTGAATTGTACTCCACATCTTTAAAATAAAAAAAAAATTCCAAAAAAAATTAACCGGGTGTGGTAGCATGCCTCTGTAGTTCCAGCTACTTGGAAGGCTGAGGCAGAAGGGTCACTTGAGCCCAGCAGGTTGACATTGGGGTGGCTGTAAGCATGCCACTGCACTCCAGCCTGGGCAACACAGTAAGACTCCGACTCAAATAATAATAATAATAATAATAATAATAATAATAATAATAATAACCACCCCCGTATAACTAGAGGGAAAGTAATCACACGGTGCCTCCAGAGAGAACATTTGGTACAGGTTTACTGGTTCCTGAATCAATTAATAAAACTTTTGATCCAATTACAAAACTTCCCATCTCTGAAAGTAGAATAAGAAAAAATGATAATTTAGTTAGCTAGGATCTATTATTTTGATTATTTAGAAAGGATGGCCAATGACAACTATCATTTGAAAAAAGAAAGAAAGAAACAGAAAGCACATGGTTCAAATCAGTCACATTCTGCAAAGTAGAAGCAAAGAGACCTAAGATAAAATGAGTATTTTGTTTTCCTAATGCACACAGCACAATTTCAGTGTGAAGGTCAAAAGTTAAGAACTGATTATTTGTTCCACTATAGGAGAGTAGTGTCTCAGTTACAATGAACTCATCTAATATTTGTTTACTAAGAGCCTCTAAACTCAAACAATACTCCACTTTCTGGAGAGCACCATATGCCTTCTCAGAAAATCCAAGACTAAGACTAGATTCCCTCTCAAGAGGCCTTGCCAAGACTTACTTTAATCTTAGATATAACAATACAGAACTAGGCTGGGCGTGGTGGCTCACGCCTGTAATCCCAGCACTTTGGGAGGTGAAGACGAGAGGATTGCCTGAGCCCAAGGGTTCAAGACCAGCCAGGGCAACTTGGCAAGACCTCATCTCTACAGTAAATAAATAAATAAATAAATAAATTAGCCAGGCATGGTGGCGCATGCCTGTAGTTCCGGCTACTTGGAAGACTGAGGCAGAAGGATTGCCTGAGCCCAGCAGGTCGAGGTTGCAGTGGCCGTGAGCGTGCCACCGCACTCTAGCCTGGACGACAGAGTGAGACTCCTACTCAAAAAAAACCCAGAACTGATGTCATTCTTGTAATACCAATGCTAGTCCGGAGAAGTACGCATGGCTTTGTAGCTCTATGTGAGAATACTGATCTTCTCTTTCAAAGAGAGAAGGACAGATAGCCATAGAGAGATAATTTTGGAAAAATAACTACATGAATATATATGTGTATACATATCCTTCCCTTCGAAAAATAGCCTGGCATAATTAATAAGATTAAAGAGGGATTTAGGATAAATAAGATGAAAGTTAGCCTGATCCTTACAGGATTAAACCCCAAATCCTAGTATGAATCCAACGATTTTTTAAGATAAACACCATATAACAGGATTAAATCAATAGCTGCTTTTGTTTTCATATTGGAAACACTCACAGTTGGAAAATCCAGGCCTACAGCACAACCTTTAGTTAAACACTGGGGAGTTCAGGGCTAAAAAGAGGGCCTTTTACTCTGACTAGACTTGCTGGCTGTCCTACCTCCACAGGTCCAAAACCCCTTATCTTTAATTCCAAAGTCCAAAAAGCCAGGTGTGTTGGTGGTATAGTGGTGACAATAGCTGCCTTCCAAAGTCCAAAAAACCTAGAAAACTAAGGTTCTTTCTTCCCCATCCTTTACCCCTTCCTCTTACCTCTTTTTTTTAATAGTGGTGGAAGGGGGATTCACTTAGTAACAAATGTGACCTAAACCAATGTGTATGTACATAAGGCTATTATGGTGTGGATATTTAAAAACATTTAGCTGCAAATAGATGAATGAATGTAATTACAAGGTGTTGCCCATTCTAAATATGAGTGATACTCTAATATAGAGTATATGTATTGCACGACCTTTCTAAAATCCAAAAGATTCCAAATTATGACACAAATCTGGTTCCAAGAGTTTCAGATAAAGGATTGCTGCATCATTCTTTCTCCTAAAAAAGGCAGCTATGACATGAATAATGGCAAATCAGGGAAACAAAATTCCTGCAAAATAAGCAACAACATGCCAAACAATGGCTATCAAATTGCAGCCTGTGTGTCTAAGATGGATAAGCACTGGGGATAAATTTGAAGAGGCAGAGACCCAGCTGGAACCATATATGCTGCAGACTGGCAATTACATTTTAATAATGAGCAGAAAAAAGAATAACATTTACGAAAAATTTCTAACAGTTTGGTTTAGGGGTAAGTTTTTAAAACCTGTCATCAATCAAAAGCAAACAACAACAACAAAAAACTTTGGGGGGATATACCAAAAAAGATAGCATGAAGGTTTATTCAAACTGCATAATTAAAAAAAATATGGAACACTTCATGAATTTGCATATCATCCATGTGCAGGAGCCATGCTCATCTATGTATTGCTCCAATTTTAGTACATGTGCTGCCGAAGTAAACACCAAATTGTATAATTAGATAATATGTATTTCCTGAATACCTTTGGAATCCTATAATTCTCAGAATTTTCATTCCTTTTTTTTTTTTTTTGAGTAGGAGTCTCACTCTGTCACCCAGCTTGGAGTGCAGTGGTATGCTTATGGCCACAGCAGCCTTCACCTGCTGGGCTCAGATGATCCTTCCGCCTCAACTTTCCAAGTAGCTGGAACCATAGGTGTGCATCACCACGCCCAGTTAATTTTTTGATTTATTGTAGAGATGAGGTCTTGCCAAGTTGCCCCGGGCGGTCACAAACTCCTGAACTCAAGCAATCCTCTCACTTCCGCCTCCCAAAGTGCTGGGATTACAGGCATGAACCACCGCATCCGGCAGGCTGAAATTTTTTTTTTTTTTTTTTGAGTTGGAGTCTCATTCTGTCACCCAGACTGGAGTGCAGTGGCCGCTCCCGGCCACCGCAGCTTCGACCTGCTGGGTTCCGGCGATCCTTCCGCCTCAGCCTTCCAAGTAGCTGGAACCACAGGCGCGCGCTCCCACGCCCGGGTAATTTATTGTAGAGATGAGGTCTTGCTTGCCCAGGTGGGTCTCGAACCCGCGGGCTCAGGCAATCCACTCACCTCAGCCTCCCAAAGGCGCGGGATTACAGGCCGAGCCACCAAGCCCGGCTTAGGCTGAATTTTAATTCCAAAAATAAAATTAGGCCAGGTGTGGTGGCTCATGCCTATAATCCCAGCATTTTGGGAGGCAGAGGCAAGAGGACTGCCTGAGCCCAGGAGTTCGGGACCAGACTGGGCAACTTAGTGAGACCTCGTCTCTGCAATAAATAAAAAAATTAGCCGGGCATGGTGGCGTATGCCTGTAGTTCCAGCTACTTGGAAAGCTGAGGCAGAAGGATCACCTGAGCCAGCAGATTGAGTCTGCGGTGGCTGTAAGCATGTATCTGTACTCTAGCCTGGGTGACAGAGTGAGACTCTGACAAAACAAAACAAAACAAACAAAAAACAGCAACAAAAAACAAATAAAATGAACACAGAAAGGCAATTTGGAATATACCATGTGTGCCATTTATTTCTCTTATAACATTTATATTAATAATTTAATTTTCAAACTTACATTTATATTTATAAATTAATTTCAAACATTATTTCAAATTATTTCTCATGGAATATTTATATTTATAAATTAAGTTTCCTATGTTTCTCTTTGACAGACATACTGTTCAATTAACATGAAACTACTGACTTTGCTTCCAAAGATGGAGAATACGTACTTTACCCTATTCCTCCCATTAAGCAATTTAAAACCCTAGATGTTTCACATATTAAACAAACATAAGAAGACTCTTAAAGGTGGAGAGAAGAAAGCAAGCTACTAGATAGGGTGGTGAGCTCCCTGAGTTTTCTTTTTTTGCCTCAGATAGCCCAGACTTGGAGTTGAAAGACCTGGAAACCCCAATAGGCACAGACAAAAATGCTCCCAACAAAAGCCTCCTCTCAACAACCAGAGGACAAAAAAAAAGGGGTAATCTAGCAAGACAAAAAACATGTAGACTGCTTTAATCCAACCAAACACCATCTTGTTCCTATCCACGCCAGCATTCAGGAGTTTGAGTCCAGCCTGGACAACACAGCAAGAACTCGTCTCTACAAAAAATTAAAAAATTAGCCAAATGCGGTGGTACACCTGTACGTAGTCTCAGCTACTTGAGAACCTGAAGCAGAAGGATCGCCTGAGCCCAGGAGGTCAAGGTTATGGTGAGCTGGAATTGTACCACAGCACTCCAGCCTGGGCAACAGAGTGAGACCTGACTCAAAGAAAACACACACACACACACACACACACACACACACACACACACACACACACAGAATGAGACCTGACTCAAAGAAAACAAACACACACACACAGTAACGTAAAAGTGGCAAAATGGTAAGGAAAAATTCCTTTTGAGGTTCATGGGATATATTTATTATCCTGCCTGAGATTGTGTCATAGGTATTTACCTATGGCAAAATGCCATCCAATACCACACTTCAAATGTCTATGTGAATCTACAAGTATCTCAAAACAGCAAGCTTAATGGGAAAAAAGTGCCTCTACTTTTCTCCCATTAAACTGCCAGCACTTCTATAATTTGATGCCACAAAATGATTATGTTTAATGTTGCAATTTATCATATCATGTGTTTCTTCCTACAGAATTACCAAACTATTTTATGGGCTTTACAATGTATTCTTTGCGTTCACAGACACACAGGTACCCACATCACAGGACGAAATCAGTGTGCAGACACCTTATCATAACAGCTTTTTAATTTATTACTCATGTTTCTTAAACACACTAACTAAATGTTGTTGCTTTAAAAAGCATTATTAGAATTTAAGAGATAGGCCCTTTATTATGTTTGATTTGCTTTTTTCATTAGCATTCTTTGAAAGCTATTTTATAAAGAAAAAAATAAGGACTCGCATCTTTTATATGATCATCCATCTCACAGTTTAAAATTTTTTTACTACCTCCACAGGATGTTCCTTTGAGTCATCTTGGCCAAAAACAAAATATGAATATGAAACAAAAGACACAAACACTTTTAGATATGATTATTTAACCAAATGTAATATCCAACATAGCATATCATACCACTTTTTAAGAACTAGTTTTTATATTACCTATATGAACTACTGAAACAGAGAGGAGGGAAGAAAAAGGGGAGGGGAAAGAGGGGGGTTAAAACAGAAGTTCTAGGCTAGATGTGGTGGCTCATGCTTGTAATCCCAGTTCTTTGGGAAGCTGAGGTGGGAGAATCATTTAAGTCCAGGAGTTCAAGACAAGCAGGGGCAAGGCAACAGAGTGAAACTCCATCTCTACAAAAAAAAATTTATTAAATAAATAGCCAGTTATGCTGGTGCTTGCCTGTAGTCCTAGCTACTTGGGAGGCTGAAGTCGAAGAATTGCTTGAGACCAGGAGGTTGAGGCTACTGCTAGCTAAGATGATACCACACGCACTCCGGCCTAGGTGACAGAGAGAGGCCATGTTTCTTTACCAAAAAAAAAAAAAAAAAAAAAAAAAGGGTGGATGTTCTGGTTCAAATCAATTAAGAACCAATACTAATATGCAGAACTTTCCTTGAAAGTCTGGGTAAATACTATAGTACACAAGTACTTCCCATTTATTATTTTTTGTTGTTGTTTTTTTTGAGTTGGAGTCTCACTCTGTCACCCAGACTGAAGTGCAGTGGCCGCTCCCGGCCACTGCAGCCTCGACCTGCTGGGCTCTGGTGATCCTTCCGCCTCAGCCTTCCAAATAGCTGGAACTACAGGCACGCACTACCACACCCATCTAATTTTTGATTTATTGTAGAGATGAGGTCTCACTAAGTTGCCCAGGCAGGTCTCGAACCCGTGGGCTCAGGCAATCCACTTACCTCGGCCTCCCAAAGTGCTGGGATTACAGGTTGAGTCACCGAGCCCGGCCAAGTACTTCCCACTTAAAATGACAACAAGCCAGATGTGGTGGTGCATGCCTGTAATTCCAGCACTTCGGGAAGCTGAGGTAAGAGGATTGCCTGAATCCATGGGTTTGAGACCAGCCTGGGCAACATGGCAAGACCTCGTCGCTATAATAAATAAAAAAATTAGCTGGGTGTAGTGGTGCACACCTGTGGTTCCAGCTACTTGGAAGGCTGAGGTGGAAGGATCACCTGAGCCCAGCAGGTTGAGGCTGCAGTGGCCATGAGTTGCCACTGCACTCCATTATGGGTAACAGAGTGAGACTCCTATTCCAAAAAATGCATAAATACATAAAATAAAATAAAAACGACAACAATGGGAAAGAATCCATCACAGAAACTTTGGAACAATCTTTTAAAAATAGGATAGCATGCACATGATTCCTAAGAAAGAGAAAAGCAAATAATGTTTCTTATGAAACTGCTTCAAAAAGGATATTATTCACCACCCAAAATAGGGAAAATCAATCCCTATATTCTAAAATATCTGTAAAGGCAGAAAGGAATTTTGTTATCAGGATCGTCCTGCTCTCTATTTCATTCCAGCCAGGTCTCACACACTCTGCCGAGCTAGTTTAGGCGTTCATTCCTACCTTCACTAGAAACATACACAAGTACTTCTGTGACAGGACAATGTATGGATTCACCATCTAAATCAAGCCTGCTTTGTGTTCCCAGTACTTACAACAATGCTTGGTCCATAGAAGGTTTGCAGAATGTATTTGCTGAATAAAAGAAAATAGATGAGTAAATGGTGCCCAAAACCTATTTGAACCCTTAGTGCTCAGGCACCTCGCCAAAAACCTTATCCCTAAAATACTGCCTGGGGGAATTTGCCTCAGCATCAAAATTCACTTGCCTAGATGGTCTCCTTGGGTTCTATGCTCCAGCCCGCAAAGCTGCAGTACTGCCTGGCCTTTCCTTTCAGTTCTTACTCAGCCCCAGTAAGTAAGCCCATTTTCTGACCCTAGTTTGTCTTAAACATTCAGGCCTTCACTCCAAATGGAGTACCTGGATCCAGTCTGCTGCCTCTACCTTAACCAGAAGCTGCTGTATGCCAAAACACCCAGTTTCACAGTAGCCACTGTGATCTTGATTCCATGTTGCTGTTCGACATTACCTGTGGCTTTAGTGTGGAAGTTATGTGACTTGGAGTAATTTTATTTTTGTTGCTTTTCATATCCTACAACTCAATTTGCTAACAGTATCTTTTTATGATGTATCTTTTTATACAACAGGTTAAGTGACTTGTCCAGACTCATAGTGAATGACAAAGCTGATATTGCAGTTGATTTTCCAGGATCTTCTGTCCAGTTCATTAAATACTATATCTCATACCTCAGTTGTATAAATTATCTTCTATTTTCAAAAAGACTGGATAAAGAGTCTTGAAAAGAAATTAAATCTTTAAAATCCAGATTCTGTTATCATCTGGCACAAGAGTATAGCTCTAATACACATTTTTACCTTGAATTTAACCCATTCTTCATCTATATGTCAGGCAACACTAACCACCTTTTAGCCTCCAAATACTTCTTATGATACCAAGTTCACTATATTTTCACTACGTATGGAAACTATTAGGTGACACAGAATGATTGTGTGTTTTTTTTTTTTTTTGAGTTGGAGTCTCACTCTGTCGCCAGACTGGAGTGCAGCAGCATGCTCCCGGCCACCACAGCTTCAACCTGCTGAGCTCCGGCGATCCTTCCACCTCAGCCTTCCAAGTAGTTGGAACTACAGGCGCACGCTACCATGCCCAGGTGATTTTTTTTGATTTATTATAGAGATGAGGTCTCGCCAAGTTGCCCAGGCGGGTCTAGAACCCGTGGGCTCAGGCAATCCACTCACCTCAGCCTCCCAAGGCATGGGATTACAGGCTGAGCCACTGAGCCCGGCTG
>CAUYQG010067767.1:0-29775 GCA_963574415.1 Tarsius wallacei
AGTTCCAGCTACTTGGAAGGCTGAGGCGGAAGGATCGCCGGAGCCCAGCAGGTCGAGGCTGCGGTGGCCGGGAGTGGCCACTGCACTCCAGTCTGGGCGACAGAGTGAGACTCCAACTCAAAAAAAAAAAAAAAAAAAAAATTATAAAGTCTATAAAGCAAAAATGTCATAGTATGCTAAGATAATTTATCATTGAAGAAGGAAAAATGTTTCAATAAAGTAGGTTACAATTTACGTACAATTAGGGAGCAATGTTTATAAAGTCTACAGAAGTAAACTAGCCAATGGCCTAGATCTTCACATTCACTCACCACTCACTCACTGACCCACCCAGAGCAATTTCCAGTCCTGCAAGCTCTGTCCATAGTAAGTTTCCTATACAGTTGTCTCGTTTTTCATCTTTTATATTGTAGTTTTACTGTACCTTTTCTATGTTTAAATACTGAAGTACTTGCCTTTTGTGTTGCAGTTGCCTACAATATTTCATACAGTAACATGTTGTACTGCTTTATAGCCTTAGAGCAATAGGTTATAACACATAGCATAGATATGTAGTAAGTGATAGCATCTAGCTTTGTGTAATCACTCTCTAGGATGTTTACACAATGACCAAATCAATCACCTAACAACACATTTCTCAGAACATATTCCCATCGCTAAGCAATATACGACTGTATTTCGATTACAAAGCTATCAGAGCTAAACATGGCAAGGTAGAGAATGTTACATTAACATGCTTTTTAAAAATAAAGTCCATATTTCTCACTTATGAATGAAATTGTTTCTTTTTTTTTAAAAAAAGTTTCACTCCAATGGGTAAAATCAATACTCACAATTCTACGCACATTTATTTTTGGTCAATTAGCTTGAGACTCACTCCAGATCATGTTTAGATTTTTTTCTAAAGATGTTTAAAAATATCTGAAATTCTATTATTAAAGTGGAGAGCCCTTGAAATGCATGGCAAACTAGGGTTATTAGGCTTTGGGGGAGAGTTGAAAGACATTTGAAAATATGGGCGTGGCAATGGCAGGGGCTGATAATGAGACATATATTATAAAAATGAAGGGCGCTACAGCATTCAGTCTTTTGGTTTGAAGATGTTATTCCTATGGAAAGAGTGGAGAATTGGAGTAAAATCCAAGAGGGCAGGAAACAACTAGAAGAAAAATAGTCTACTGAATCTCTTCTGCATTCTCTTTCTCATAGGTCCCTCTCTATGGATAAATCTAATATACTGCTTATATCACACCGAGATTCTATTTTCCATCCCTTGCCACGTTTCAGGGGAAGAGCTGAAATAATATACGTAAACTACAGTGAGATTTTTATTCCTACCACTTGGGACTTGACTAGGTTATTAAACAGACCAGATCTCATTTGGGTGACTGTACACGTTGGTGTATAAAGTCAATACTTTGAAAGGCCACTAATCACAGGACTGTAAAGAAAAAAACTCACCAGAAAGTGGGCCACCATGTGTTATGAACAGCAACAAAAAAGACCAAAGGACATTAGTACCCAAAGCCAATTTATCAAAACTAGTTGATTGGCACAAAATTAACCAGAAAGAGTACATGATTCTGCTGATGACAGTTGCTCTGCAGGTCTAAACCATTTAATTTTTAATCTGGGCTCCCACAGCACAGGCTCTTTGCACCTTGCCCCAGAGGTTCTGAGTAAATGCATTTTATTTTTAGACATTTTCTCTCTTGATGCAGGGTTCTACAACCATAAAAGTGCAAGTCATCCCCCAGGCATGCTAGGGGTTGTTGCTGTCTCTTCTTTCTCACTCTGTGGTCTCCTAAAAACATTTAAAATAACAATGTGTTTTCCTACAGAACAAGCCACTTCCCTTGTGACTCTAAAATGTGTGTGTGTGTGTGTGTGTGTGTCTGTGTGTGTGTTTGTGTGTGTGTTAAAAGGATTGAGTCTGCTTTGCAGGATTATGCTGTCCCTTTTTGATAAATTGGAAGGTGCTTCAGACTTGGGAAGCTATCTCAACTTTACAGTCAAGAACTATGATTTGAGGGAAAGAAAATCAGGTGGTATTCTTTGAAAAATGTAATTATTACCATTCTAGCAAAACAACCAATTGTGAGAAGAAAAAGTACAGCCATCTTAATTAATATTATTAACTGTCTTTCTATATGTTCCAACAACACCACACATTTAACATGCCTAGAATGAGTACTGAAGTCAAGGGTATTAAATTAAAATAAGCTAAATTTTTTGATGACTTCTAAAATAATAATTCAAAATGGGTTTATCAATATTTCAGAAATTATATGTCCCAGATTAACCTGCAATAATGAGACAGAGTAAAGGAAACCTGATTTGATGATAAACTACCCACAGAAATATGTAGTATGATAATTCAACAAAGTCATCAATGTACTATACCTTAAAATGTTTCTTAGCCGGGCTCGGTGGCTCAGCCTGTAATCCCGCGCTTTGGAGGCTGAGGTGAGTGGATTGCCTGAGCCCACGGGTTTGAGACCTGCCTGGGCAACTTGGCGAGACCTCATCTCTACAATAAATAAATAAATAAATAGCGGGGTGTGGTAGCGCGCCTGGAGTTCCAGCTACTTGGCAGGCTCAGGCGGAAGGATCGCCGGAGCCCAGCAGGCCGAGGCTGCGGTGGCCGGGAGCGGCCACTGCACTCCAGTCTGGGTGACAGAGTGAGACACCAACTTGAAAAAAAAAAATGTTTCTTATTTCTGAAAAGAATTATCAACCTTGATTCTTAGAAGAGTGCAGCTTAGATATATATCTTTCTTTCGCACCCTTCTAAAATTATTTTTAGCTAGGGACAACAAGAAGAAGATGATATACTGTTGTCAAAGTGAAGATACTAATGTTTCTTGAAGGAAGGACATTGCTTATGTGGGAGACTAGCTACGATCCCTTTGTTCTTGGGCTACAGAGCTTTGGTGGCTGCAAAGTACAGGGTTCAACCAGAAATGCTCATGTTATACTGAGAGGCAAGAGAAGATTTATTCCCATAATATCTTCATGATACCATTTAAGATGAACAAATCATTTATACATATGCCAGCATCCCTGGTCCCCAGAGAACACAGTTAGAAATATATTGTTCTGCAGGTATTCAATCAAAGATGCCATCTTGCCTAGCCCCTGTCTTCAAGCAGGTGAAGCATCATTCATTACACTTTACAGATGAATGAAGGGACTCTAAGAGCATATCTGCTGCCAGAATTCATTTGTCCTGATGCTCAATCCAATGTGCCTTCCACTAAAGCAAAAGCAATAGTAATTAATAATAATACACAAGTTTCTATGGTGTCCTTCCATATTGTGGCCATAACTTGACTGGAGTCTCAAAATCATCTAGGTAAGCATAAGCAAAATCATGTGTAAAATCATGTAAAATGCTTAAAGTACAAGAAGAAGGAGGTAGTTGTTAATATACTTAGACATAATCTAATTTAGCCAATAGTGAGTTGTGTGATCTTTGAAAAGTTATTTCGCCTTTTTAAGTTTAGGTTTCTAATCTGTGAAATGGGAATATTAATGATATATGTAGGGTCATTGTAAAAATTACATGAGATAATATACATTAGGCCCTAATGTAGTACCTGGCATAGACGCTCAAGTAGTACAGCTATTAATATATAATGAGTGCCTATTAGCAGATACTGTCATTCTCATAGATAATCTACTGAAAAATAGCAGCATGGTTTTAACACTTCCCAAGGAAGAGAACTGCTGCCTCAATTTATACATTGTTTCCCCAGCTCAGAAGTGTTATATTATCACTTTCTCCCTTCTGTGAGTTTAGTGAACTTTTCTTTATATCAAAGGGTGAAGATGAGTATCACTGTTCAGCCACATCTGCTGAGATTAGAAAGACTATTGTTATATATAGTATATATATTTTTCTAATTTACCAACACTAACTCATTGGAACATCTAAGAGATCCCTCCTTTATATATCAAAATAATTATTCATGACTCATTTTCTATTTTCTGGAAAACTTTCCAGAATCTTGAGATATTGGTCTTTGGACTGAAAGAGAAGTGGGTTCAAATCCTAACTCTGCTGCTTACTAGCTGCATGACCTGGAGCAACTCACTTCTCTATGTGGCTCAATTTTTTCATTTACAAATGGGCATAATTTTACCACAGGATGTGGTAAGAAGTAAATAATTTAAGTTCACAATTAATTGCTATTTATCAAAATCATCATATCAACTATCCAAGAGTAAGCTTGATTTTGGCCATGATTTCTCCCTGGGTCCAGAAAATATTCTATGCAATATATTTTCCAACCTAACTTCAGTAAGTAATTCCTCAAACATTGCTTCTATACATCTTTTTACCTTTCTTCAACTTGATGGTGCCATTTTGAATTATAATCCTGATGTATAACAAGCTCATCATCTTCCTGGAAACAGTCATTGTCAAAGAAAGAGTTCACAATTTCAGTATTGCATTTGGAATCTTAGAATTTAATTTTAGTGAATAAAATCAAGGCAGTGTCTCCTTGCATCTTTACCAAGACTAATTTACATGGTCTTTCCAGAGAGTTAACACCACCAGATTCTTGTGTCACCTTAGTTGGCCAAAGTCGTTCTCTCTATTCTAAACTGTTGCCAGGATTCATTTTACATGCAGTGTTCCAAAAAGCACACAATAATTACACCCAAAGGTATAATCTCAAATACTACCATTAGTAGGCCAACTACTTTCATAGTTCAAATATTTTTTAACATGGCCTCAACAGAGATTTGAAAACATCTTTAAAAGAAAGCTTTGGTTGGCCATGGGTTCACACCTGTAATTCCAATGATTTGGAAGGCCAAGGCAGGAGCATTGCTTGAGCCCTGGAGTTTGAGACCAGCCTAGGCAACAGGGTGAGATCTCATCTCTACAAAAATTTTCCAGGTGTGTGGTGGTATATGTCTGTGGTCCCAGCTACTCAGAAGGCTGTAGCAGGAGGATTGCTTAAGCCCAGGGGGTCAAGGCTACATTGAGCTATGATTGTGCCACTGCACTCCACCTGGCCAACAGAATGATATCCTATCTCTAAAAAAAGTAAAATAAAATAAATTTTAAAAATAAAATGTTGTTAAAACTACTTATTTAAGGATTAAGGAACAGATAAAAATATAATCAGGGTCAATTTTATTTTATAAATGCTTAATTCGTTACTTTATTTAAAATACATAATCAATAACCTAAACTCATGTGTGTCTCAATTGCCTGGAAATGTGCACATAATTTGAGCATGCATGTTTTAGAACAAAAGAGAGTCAGACCACTACATCTATTAGATACATAGCTCATAAAAAATTTCCAACCAACATATTAGAAAGCATACAGAATTTTTACTTATAAAAAATTGTGTAATTATTCTTACATGTGTAGACTTCAGTCAACTTCAACTACTCTGTGTTGGATGCAATACACCCACCAAGAGGCTTTTTCCACTGCTCAAAACAGTTTTTGAACTTGTCAATTTTGATGCCTTTTAGTGCTTCTGCTGTTTTTTGTTTCATCTTTTCCACATCAGCAAAAGGTTTCCCTTTGAGGACTTTTTTCATCCAAAAAAATGTTGCTCAGGGCAAGATTGGGCGAACAGGGAGATCGGGTGAATAGGATGGGGGCCATGCCATTTTTGATTTAAAAAAAAACAACTGCTGAACACTCATCGCTCACAGGTGTGCAGTGTGTGCAGGTGCATTGTCATGGTGGAAGAACCAGTCATCTGTTTGCCACAACTTGGGATGTTTCTTCCACAAATTGTGACACAACCTTCCCCAAACTTCCAGATTAAAACTTTGGTTGACCATTTGATCTGGAGGAACAAATTCTGAGTGTACTGCAAGGGACCCACCCTCCAAAAGATGATTCCAGGTTTTTGGGGGATCTCCCCTTGTAAAACCTTTGCTATTAGGAAGAGGTTTTTTCTTTGCTATAGGACAATTTTGTGTGGCACAAGTAATACTTGAACTATTTCAGTATCTTATGCAAGGCAAAAAAAGTAGTTTAAAAAAAACCCTGCATGCTTTAATGTAATTTTTAAAGGTTCTGTCCTGTTTTAAAAGGAGCCCTTAGTTTATCGTGTATCTGAAGGCATTTAGCATCTAGTTTCCTGATAAAATGACAAGGAACTGAAATAGACTGCAGAGATCTTACATTAACTTTTGTCACATCCAGGGGCTTCGGGAGTGAAGTCATGCCGGAGAAAACCTTACTGCCAACAGATGCTGACACACTCAGCAGCTCCTCAGACAGAGTGGACATTTCTCTGTCAATATGAGCTCCTCAACTCTGTGGAGTGTCTCAAGCAATCCCAGCTGCAGAGGGATTTGGGTTGCCAAGTACAGAAACAATCTGTCCCCTCTCCTAAAATGAGGTTGATTCTCATTATTCTTAAGGAGTCACAGACAAGCTGTTGGCAATTTGCTCAAGTGAAGAGCAAACCACATTGAGTAGTTGCGACACTTCATATCTCAGAAAGCAACATAAACCGAATGTGCCCACAGTCCCAACTTACCAGCAATTTCTGGATCTATCTAATAATAGTTGAGACAAAAAGGAGGATGAAGCCTGTCACACACACCTCACTATCCAGGCCTCGCCTTTGCAATACTGAACGAACAGAAACAGGGGGCTGTTTGCTAACCAAACTCCCTCCTCATTACTGCATCACAAAACGGTCCACCGAACAGCCTGCTCTGACTGCCTGCTGATAGTGACTTTCCTCTGCTTCGTACTATCCTTGGGCATCAGCAGAGCAGTGGTGTGTGAACATGCAGCACCTGCAGGAAATAGCACGCTTTATGGAATGAAGCATTCATATAATTCTATAAGAAAAATAAATGGAAAGACATGAACGGACAATTCACTAAAGAACAAAAATGATAGACAAGCATGTGAGAAAAGATTTGACCTCAGTAACAACACCCCACAAAACCCTCAGCACTTAAACAAAATAAAAAAGTATTTTTCCATTAAAATCATTCATTATTTTCAAAAGTAAAAAACATTCATTGCTGGTGAATTTTCAATGAATTTGGAAGGCTAGTACATCGTCTGAAATAGCAAATATTGGAGCAAATTTTTGAAAAGCAGTTTGCCAATAAGTATTTGATGCTTAGAAAATATTCAAAAGGAAAAACAGAAACACATTCATGTCTAAAAATGTTTACTCCAGACCTTTTATGTAACAAAACAAATAAATAAATGTAAAATGAGAAGAAAATATAATAATGAACATGAAAATAAAAGAACAAATGCATAAGAAAACCATGTGGGAATAATTTAAAAATTCTGTTTGTGGAAACTATATTAACTAGGACTTCTTTTATTTTAAAATTTTTATTGTAAAATTTTTCGGTATACAAAGAGCAAATATAATGATAATAAATGTTTTATATGATATAATTTCAAATGAAAAATCAAGACACAAAATTGTATATACAATATAATTACAACTATACATAAAATTTTTCTTTGTATTAAATATGTCTAGAAAGAAATAATCTGAAGTCATAATAGTGGCTATTCTTTGGTAGTGATATGACAGGTTTATAAATTTTTTCCTACTTTCAAACTTTAACTTCTGCTATGTATAGGCTCATCATATTTACTATTTCTATTATCAAATGCTTGATTGAAAAAGTGTCTGATCCACCACATTCATTTTTTTCTTTTTTAGCAGGTATTAATTGGGTTCTTCCTATGGTTACAAAACACTAGATACCAAAGGAAAGAAAAATGCATATGAGAAATATTTCACGCTTTTCAGAAGCTTATAAGAAATACAACAGATTAATGGCAAGGCAAAGCAGAAAAACAGACTCATAAATTTAATGAATTGAATTTATACATACAAAGTAGCATTGTACAGGGTGAAAGATGCAGTAAATCTCATGGGGTTTTATCTCTTTCTTGTGTATTGGTAATCTGATTGACTTTTTCCAATTAATAATTCCGCATTCTCAGACACAATCTGGACTCAAGGTAATAGTCAAATTTATCCAGACGAAAGAAAAAAGTCAGTAAGAACTTCTGGCAAAGCTGTATTCTGCCCCTCTTTAACCTACCTGTGGTTATCTATGAGTAATTTTATTCTTATACTATATAACCTTAGGAAACTCATAAATTCCTGATCTTAGATATCATCTTGACTACAAATTCCACCCATTTCAAAAATCTGCTCTGTAATAACATTTTCTGTGACAAGAAGCTCAAAAATTTTCAAGAAAGTGGTTTTCATTTATGGACAGTGTGACTCATTCAGTACACTAATTAACCATCTTCTGGTGCCAAGCACTGGACTAGACCCTCTTTACACAAGACAAATAAGAAAAGACTCCTGTCCTCAAAGATTCATGATGCAAAAAGAATATTCTGGAGTACATGAACTATTATCCATAGGCAGGAGCCTTGAGTACTCTCATGGTGGTTTTGCTACATTTCTGGGATGGCACCAAGGAAAGAGTGGCAATTTCTGCTTTGCAGAAGAGCCTAGTTAAGAGTGTGTGGTATTCAAGTAACATTAAAAAAGAAACCATAGTTGGATGCCTTTAGAAAACCCCTCTTGACAATTCAAATACTTACAATGTGTTTTCTTTTTAATACCAAACAAGAAAGACTCAAATCCATCAGTAAAGAAATTTGTTTAATCCTTGCTCCCATTCCCTACAACCACCACCATGTATTTTTTTTTTTTTTTTTTTAAGTTGGAGTCTCACTCTGTCGCCCAGACTGGACGCAGCCTCGACCTGCTGGGCTCCGGCGATCCTTCCGCCTCAGCCTTCCAAGTAGCTGGAAATACAGGCGCGCGCTACCACGCCCGGCTAATTTTTTGATTTATTGTAGAGATGAGGTCTTGCTTGCCCAGGCGGGTCTCGAACCCGCGGGCTCAGGCAATCCACTCACCTCAGCCTCCCAAAGGCGCGGGATTACAAGCTGAGCCACCGAGCCCGGCTACCATGTATTTTTAAATGGGACCTTTTACCATGTTATATTTGCTAACATCTCATAGAAAACCCACTGGGAAAAGCTGTAATCTGGCCACACATCTGATGGTGAAAAATTGAGAGTCAGAGGCCTCAGAGTTTAGAAAATTACCTACCCAAAGTCAAACCGGTAGCTGTGGCAGAAATAGGGTTGGATTCTGAGGCATTTCGGTGCTAATCCTCAGTCCTATACATCACAAACACCAATAGTCACACTTTTTATTTTCAAAAATCATATATTTTGGATATCGACTTACAGAACCAGAATGATTTTAGTTTAGAGCTGAGAAATACTAGCACAGAGTTGTCAAAAAATATGAGAGTTGAAAATGAGTAAAAGTGAACAAAGCATAATTTTATAATTTAAGAATTTTGTAATCTCGATCAAAGAGAGAGGATTTAGAGTAGTCATAATGAAGGGATTGGGCTAGTTGCTCCCTAGGGTGGTCGTGTTCTCTAAATACCTGTCAATCTATTCAAGTGCCATATAAAACGACTTTACATGGATGCAACTCTGTTTATATAAAGCGGATCATCCCTGTGGAGAAGATAAACAATAAAAATAGACAACAGACTCCTTCTCTGACAACCCTCTAATTTCACAATGAGTTCCTGAGAGAGCTTGTGTCCTCTAGACTGGAAGTTTCATTAAAAGACAAGACAGATTATCATCTGCCGGGAAAAGAATAAGAACAGCCCTGCCTAAGGGAAAAGAGATAGACTTGATAAAATTTCAAAGTCATTGCCAACCTTTCAAGACCACCTGTGAGTCAGAGGCTGACCATCCTGTCTATATGTCATCCAGAGACTGCTTCTCATTCTATTTCTTTGCCTCACCTTTCAATCATTTTATTGTTTATGGAATCTCTGTCTACCCTATGGGAAGACATAAAAATAAAGGAAGACTAGCAAAAAAATCACTTTATTGAACTCCTTGCTAGAGATATTTCTATTTTTAACATAGGATATAACAGGAGAAGGTAAAAAATATGGATAAAATATTATTCCGATTATATGTACAATTTGCATCCCATTGTTGTATTCCATTCTGATCAAATAGAAGCAACCCTGAATGTTGGGATGGTAATTACTGACCAAGCTATATTTTTGATGAGTTTGTTTTAGCTAATGTTCTAAGCGTAGATTTTCAGAGCCAGTTTTTTGACTCCAATTCAGGCTCCATGAAGTTTTGAACCAATTCCCTTTCTCCATATCTTCCCCTGCATCTCCCTTTATAATCTACAGGTAAAAGGAAATAATTCTGAGAAGGTTTTGGAGGAATTTCAACATAAAACTAAGTTGACTATCTTTCTATCCCATTTAACTTTAAATTAAAACAATATAAAAATAACTAACCACTAAAATCCCTTTCATCTAACATAAAAATATGTATGATTTTGGCTTATCTGAGTTAATTAGCACTGATGGTCTCTAGGTTAATTTTTCTCATCACAAAACAAAGGGGGTAGGCTGAGTTTACCACTTAAAACCTAAGAATAATGCCCAAGTTTTAAAGATTTTAATGACTTTTTAAAAATCAATTTGCATTGATCAGGCTTAAATCCTCCTATAAATACTACTCAAAACAAAAGTCTCTTAAGTTAGGTACAATCAGAAAGAAGAAATAGCCAATTTCCTGGACCCCCAGTGTGCATGATACAGATAAAAATATTGTTTCTGCAGTTTGCTATTTGCCTGAACTCCCTCAACCCTGTATCCTACATCACACATTGACCAAGGGAAGTGAAATCTCCCTGTGACTTCTTGGCACTAATCATATCTCATAACTAGGTAATTGGCAGAGCCACAGTTTAGCCTCTGTAATTCTAGCAGAGGGAACATCTTCCCTTGTTTCCTCACTGATATTCTACCTCAGTGTAAGAAAGAAGAGGAGAAATCATAAGCAAGCTAAAGTCCTTCTAATCTGCCCTCACTACACACAAAGCTTATTATCACCTGGATTTAGCAACAACTCTGATTAAAGTATGGCCCTGAAAATACTACACAAAATAACACAACTGTAGAATGGTTGGCCAACTAACCTGATTTGTTCCGTTCCTCAAACACCGGAAACAATGACTGGTCTGATAACTCATTAAATCATTTTTGTAAGGTGAGCTAAAGACTTTGGACAAAAATAAAGCAAACGGGCAGCACAGCACAACAGGTTAAGAGCATAAGCTTTTGGAGTAGGCAAACCCAAGTTTAAACCCTGTTGTTATTACTTGCCCTGGGACCCTGAGAAAGTTACCTCTGAGCCTTGATTTCTGTAAAGTAGGGATCACGGCAGTTCCTCACATGAAAGTGTATATTAAATGGTAGCTATTATTATCATTATCTTCTTACCAGAGAATTTCTGGGGCCATAGAAAGCCTTTATTTTATATCTAATATCTTGCAGACAGAGGAGGGATTCCTTGTCCTGTGATTTAACCTTAAAATACAAAGATTTGCACTGCTACATCTTTCACATTGATTTCCCTGCTTGCGTGCTTAAAGGATCATTATGCAAAAATCCCATCAGGATGTAGAGATCTTGAGAGGCCACTTTTGGCTTACCACAGACAGTAACAAAAAAATCTGATGAAATAATAATGTTTAGTCTCTGTAGTGGGTTGAATGGGAGTCATAAAAAAAATTCATGTCAAATCCCAGTAACCTGGGAACGGAAACTTATTTGGAAGAAAGGATTTCTACAGATGACATTGATGATCTTGAAAAGAGGAGGCCATCCTGGGTTATCCAGATGGACCCAAATTCATCCAAATGGCATGTATGTATAGGAGACATGCAGAGGAAAGACACGGAAGGGAAGGAAAAGGTGTGAAGATGAAGGCAGAGACTGGAGGGAAGTGGCCACAAGCCAAGGAGTGCCAGCTTCACTAGCAACTGATTAAAGTTAGGAGAGCAGCGTGGGTTGTTGCTCAGAGTTGTTGCTAAATCCAGGTGATAATCCAGCAGATTTTCTCCACAAGCTTTCACCAACACCTTGATTTCTGACGTGTTGCCTCCAAAACTGTAAAAGAATATATTCGTGTAGTTCTAAGTCACCTCGTTCTTTGGTAATTGGTTACAGTAGCCTTAGTAAAGTAATATAGTCTTTAAATGTAAAAGTTGTTCAGAAATATGCTTCAAATGCTAGAGAGTTTTTCAAAGGGAAAGTAAAAAAAATTACTTTATTTAATCATACATTTCATAGACTGTAGTTTTACAATCGTGAAGACCTTAATATGTTAAGACTTCTTTATTTCTTTAAGACATATCTTTTAAAAAAGATATCAATATTTCACCTCCAGAGATAAGATTTGTCATTTATGATAACAATTGATTTGCCATTTGTGATAACCATTGAAAGATAAACACTTGAACTCTGATATGAAATGTTGCTTCAGGGTTTTTATGTTTTTACGGCATTAAAGAAAGATGTGCTGTAGTGATATTACTGATGGGTTAAGCAAAGTAAATTTACAAATTCTTTGTGTTTAAATTAGTTGGATTAAAATAATTTATAAGAAAAGGAATAGATTAGACTGGATATGACATAGTTTAACCTGGAATCCAAAGACGAAACTTTTAAATAAATTCACATACCATGTGTCCTTAAAAAGATATTTGATTTTAAAAAATACAATGATTTGGTACATGATGAGACTAAGATTATTTCCAGTTTTCAGCCAAGTAAAATTAAAGTCACATTATAGAAACCAGAATGCATTGACAAAGGACACTTATTTTTTAACACTACTTTCTATTTTTGTTGGTTCAACCTTAGAGAGGGTCTCGACCACATGCCAGAGTATTGTTTTACACTCAGGGTGGGACTGGAGGAAGGGCTGAGGAGAATGGAGAGTGGAGAAAAACACTGTTGGAATCAAAGTAGGGTGTGCCTCGACTTTCTAATTATCTGTACTTTGGGAACGACCACTTATTTGTGCAAGGGGGAGAGGTAGTTTGGATGTGGTGGAAAAGGAGCAGCAGAGGAGAAATCACTACAAATTATAAACAAAAACTCAGGCTTCACAATTGACAGCTTCTCTAGGGACTTCCCAGGGGAGCCAATTAGTGCTGGTTGCTGAGGTGGGCTTGGTCCTGTAAACCTCTGTGCTAACACCCACCTGTGTTACACCTACCTCCAGTGAAGCAGCAAAGACTCTGTTAATGAGGCTTAGGACCAATCATTCCACAGAGAGAGTTCTGCTGAGGACTCCAAAGCAGATGTCTTACGGTAACCAGCAGGGAAACACCCTTAAATTCTACTGCCTATTAGAAACTAAGACATTTCAAAATGCTGATTTGGTTTATTTTTTCTGCACCTCTTTTTCTTTGTTCCTATCACCAGTGGCCAAAGGCTCCATGTATTTCTAATCCATTGACTTTCCAGCTGCTGGGTGATGTCACAAGAAACAGATATAAATCCAGGCAAAGAGCAAGTGACAACAATTAGTCATATCTCCAGAAACATTGTCTCCAGTAGGTGGGAGACACAGTTAACACCAGCTCTACAAGACAGTTAAAGCAGAGTTTGGCAGCATCTGGGAAGCTGCCTGGCCAAATTGCTCTTGCAATAAAATTCTTCATGGTTTCTGCTGCTTCAATATACAGAGCTCCGGAAGCCTTGTGACTCCATCTAATGTAACCTCAGACAAACTGACACCAGTTTTGTTTGTCTCCTCTAACCAACACTCATCTTCATGGAGGCATACTAGCTGGTTCCTACTATCAAACAATCAAGCAGCAAACACCAAAGAAAGGAGCTATGAGCAGGGCACTGTATAAGGTACCCTGGAAAGAAAAGAAGATTCCTCAAAGCTCTTGCCTTTGAGAAGCAAAAAAAAATAAATAAAATTAACATTGGGTAATACTACATATGAAAACAAATAAACTAAAAAGCAAAAAATCTTATGGATTTCTGAAACAAAAAGATGAATGCAGGAACAACTCCCCACGGGGGATCAGATGTGAGTCAAATTTTTTAAATGGAAAGACTTACATTGGAAGAATAGGTAAATAATGGAAGCAAACTTTTAGAAGTAGGAATACAAGCCGGGTGTGGTGGCTCTTGCCTGTAATCTCAGCACTTTGAAAGGCTGAATGGGAGGATGACTTGTGCTCAAGAGTTTAAACCCCGCCTGGACAACACAGTGAAATCCTGTCTATAAAAAAAAAAATTAGCTAGACTTGGCACATGCCTTTAGTCCTAACTACTCAGAAGTCTAAGGTAGGAGGATTGCTTGAGCCGGGAGTTCAAGGCTACAGTAAGCTATGATTGCACTACTGCACTGCAGCCTGGTGAACAGAGCAAGACCCTGTGTCTACAATTAAAAAAAAAATGTAGGAACTCACAAAATGTGAAGCTCTACACCAAAAGATCCAATGATCTGAAAGATACTCAGATTCTTCTCAAGCTCAAATTTTCCTGAGAATAATCACTGGGAAATGAAAGCTGGCTTCCTCAATTTTGTGTAGGCCAAATTCTTCCTAAAGCAAATTTATCTTTATGACTCAGATAAGTGGCTGCTGACTAATTTGACTTCAGTAGGAACAGAATAGGATGGTGCCTTGGCCTAGTGATAGCTAAAGCAATTAACAAAACACTAGAATGAAGGCCCCCTCCCTCCCTCTCCTGTATCCCCTTTGTTGCAGGTAGCTAGCAGCGTTCTCCATGACCAGTTAGAAATGGAGTAGGTAGTCTAGGCAAAAAGAAATATAGAGAAAGAGGCAGGAACTGAATTCCTTTTATGTTTATGGGACAAATGGCTTAGGATGTCTCAGAGGTATGAAGTATAGTTGTTTGCCAAATTTAGCAGCATCTGGCAATGTTTATGTCACCAAAAGTACGTAAATCTGACACTGAGGGATGTGGGTTATGTCTTCAGGTTTCATTATTGCCATTAGCTTGCCTGGGATACCTCTGAGGTTGGAAGGATTTGGAGAAGTTAGAGGGGAACCACATATTCTGCTCAGAGGGGAACCACACACCCTGCTCAATCACCTCATTTCCTCCCAGACTATGATGTGATAAACATTTCACAGCTGAGAAGAGAGGACATTAAGTGGAATCTTTACTTAGAAAGGACCCTTGAAATTCACTCATTCATTTATTCATCAGCTATTTATCAAGTACTTACTAAGTGCCAGGTATCACTGTGCTAGACAACAAGGATATGTGATAAAAATTACATGCATGTTTCCTGCTCAGTGCAGTTTACAGCAGAGAGAGCAAGTCATTGAAAAGTGGAAATACAGTTAGCACATGTAAAACCGTAGAACAATTGAATGCAGAGTATTTTGATCGCCTCCTCTTCATCCCATTGGTGAGGGAGGGATTCTCACCCTGGGGATATGGAGATATATGCAGATGGCTGACCACAGGACACTCGACCTGGCACCACCCTGGACAGTGGTTTATTAGTCACATGTACTCACAGCTCAGGAGAGGACACTGCTACATCACACAGACCACGTGAGGGGTTTCATTTAGGAAGTATGAACAAGCAGGGGCCGTGTGAGGTGGGTTTTGTAGTAACAAGAGAGGGAGGCTCCCTAGTCTCTGTGAGAAGATGTGACTGCCTTGTTTGAATAATTCCACAGACTGTCAGGGCATTGAAGTCCACTATTCAGGGAGGGAGAAGCAGACGCTGTGCCTGGCCCCTATAATAAGGAAGGTCATTTGGCTAGGAAACCTTATCCACAGGAGTGCAATGGGGAGAGAAACCAGTGGTTAGGCTCTCTTAGTTTTGCCAGAAGTCCAGGCAGCACATAATAAGGAACTTAATTTCTGGCATAGAATGGTGCATAGGTTGGATCAACATCCATGATTGGATTACATATGACTCAATCAGAAGGCCTACCCTGTGATCCTAGACCCAGAAAGAACTATCTTTCGGTTCCACTTCTCTTACTCTGTTCATGGCCAAATAGCTCAGGTGCAGAAAGCGTGGTCACGGTCACCTACGTGTGTCTCACGTCCAGCACCCACACCCTCCTCCCCATAAAAATGTTGCGCTTGTTGTGGGATACTGCACCTCCTTCCGTGCTGAGCAAGGGGCAGAGTAGGTGAGGGTAAGGTGCTTCTTTAAAGCTACCTCTCTGACAGTTGTATTCCATACAAAGTGAATAAAGACAGAAAGGCCCATTTACATCAGTGCGTATACATTCGCCAGAACGGGCCGGAAGCTACGGGAGAGCACCGGTCCCTCCTGAGATAGCAGACAGCTTGGGAGAAGGAGCTGTTCACAATCAAAGAAAGAGGGTGCTTTGCCTCACAGGGCTTGCAGAAGGCAGGAAGCTAGATGCAGCAGGAAGAAGAAGCAGATGTTTACAAGGGTTGGGCCCACTGCTGTCACTCAAACAGGAAGCCAAATTCCTACTCTGAACAAAATCTTATCATCAGTGAATGCAAAGGAGAAAAGAGAGAGGGAAACTGATTAGAGAAGTTAAATCTCTTGCAAGGGGTGCAAACAGTTTGCTTTCCCACAGCAGGATATTGGAAAGCCCCAAGAACACAGGCTCTGGAGAAACACAGAAAGGAGAAAGAGAGTACTTTTGTATGGGGTTTTATAAAGAGGAAAACCTTGAAGTTCAAGAGTCTTGGCAATCTAAAATTTTTGTAGAAGGAAAAGGTCAGCTTCCAATAGCAGAGTGCTGTCGGGTGTCTTTCTAATATGCTCACTTCTCTTTCTCGGCATCCTATATCATCAGCAGATTCCCCAGGCTGGTGCCCCCTTACCTCTGGGCAGCATGTGCCTGGAGGATGCTTGCAGGTAATCCGAAAAGGGTAGGAATTCTAGGCAACCTCCAGACTTCTAATTCATGAACACTAACAGCATCCACACATGGGTATACACACTGTAGGCATCAGTCAACACTTTCTCACTCTGGCCAAATTGTAGATGGAAACTTTAAGAGTTTATTTCTAAAAGGGTAGATGGAAGACATCTGAGTCATACCCATCTTGCTGTCTTCTTAGGGCTATCAGTGAAGCGGAAATAGAAAGTCAGTGGACACATTATGTCATGCGTTCCACGCTCAGTCAAACAACATCACTATGTTCTCCTATGCTTCAGACCAAATGATAATGTCCCAACCATTTTTATCTTGAGCAGACCTCGAGGATTGAAGGAAAGCACATGTACAGTGTTGTGAATCTATGTGTTTTCTTCCTAGACTGCTCAGGGACTACATTGCTCTTTCTGCTTTTCCCCTCATCAGGCAGACCTTATAAAGATGTCAATGGAAGAGCACTAAACCATGTGACAGAATGAAGCACTATGCAAAAAATAATAACAAATAAGTACACCATAACGTCTTGAAACTCTCTATGTATTTTTTATTACAATTATATTAGAAATATGCTTGTGAGGAAAGAACTGGAAAAAATACAACCGCATATAAGCAGAGAGACAAGAGGGAAGAGGAAACCCTCATCAGGGCCAGTTATTGTACACCACTTTCGATGTGTGTGTGTGCATGTGTGTTTATATATTTCTGTATTTTCTAATTTTAGTCGTGAGATTATATTAATAAAAGTATTTAAAACACACATACACATAAAAGATAATTAGAGCACTTCAATACAATTCCATCATACAACCTATGAGATGAGAAAGATTTTGAGCTGGAAGCAGACATACTCAGCTTGGTCTCTTACTGTGTCTTGAGCAAAATACCCTCTGGGCCTCCTTTTTCCTTATTGTCCTTATTAAGATAAGGACAATATCACCTATTCTACAGAGTTTTCCTAGGATTAAATGTTATATCTGTGAAAGTACCTTGACTCCAAGTACTGGTACTTGGAGGCATCAGAACAGTTCATTTCCTTACCTTTTATACAATGCCTCTGCTCAATGCAAGGATGCAATCCTCTGTTTTGATTCAGGGCTCCCTGCAGGGATTAGATTGTAGCAAGTTTAATAACTTCAAAAAAGTATCAGACAGCTGTTTCTAGACCTGTATTTCCCGGCTTTATTGCACCAAAGAAAACATTCTTCCTTTTGTCTGTAAAATCAGCTGTCTGTGGCAAGGTTCATCACGGTCCTGTAGGACTTTCTGTCAGAGACCATCATTTCAAGTTCATTTCCAGTCAAAGGCTGGCTCTTGTGTATGTGTTGGCAGTGGTGGGTTTTCCTCACCTACTGCCTAACTAAAAGCTGTGAAAGAACAAAATCACTTGAAGCCATAGAAAGGGAAGTTTTCCCAGACCCGAATGTTGCAGGCTGTTCAGGTACCAGACAGGGAACTACTATGGCACCAAGCACAATGAATGATTAGACAACAAAGAGAAGTCTGGTTCCAGCTGTCATCATCATAGTCAAGGTCATATAAAGGAAACATAATAAAAGGAGTCTTTAGCATGCCTATACATAACAAAATCATGAAGTATGAGCGGGAAATGTTTAACAAAGTCTTAGATACAAAATTCAGTACTCTGAGACACACATTACATTTGCTTGCTTCTAGGAGCCACCACTGACTTAGAAACCATTCCTCTAACTCTCTCTAGTAAAAACTTTGCCTTTATAGCTTTACCTTCCACATTTGCACACATTAAAAAGTCTTCAAAAACAGCTCTTTTGATAGTCATATTTAGTCATAAGGATTTAATTATATTTCATTCAACTATTTTCTTGTTGGACAGCTACATTGATTCTACTGTTTTGCCATTATAAAAAGTGCTGCTATAAACATTCTTCAAAGTCAAATTTTGGCTATATTTTTGTAAGTAATGGAGAGTCACTAAAAATTCTTGAGAAAGAAAATAGCAAAATCCCTGGAACTAGGGATCTGTTATGTAGCATGGCAACTATAGGTGATGACAATGTGTTGTATACTTAAAAATTGCTAAGAGAATGAATCCTAAATGTTCTCACCACAAAAAGTTATAAGTATGTGAAGAGTTTTTGAGCCAAGAATAACAGTAGCAACCACCACAGGTGAGATTCTTCCACATAGGTAAAGGGGAACCTCTTCAGATGTGGACTGGTGCCTCACAGGTTTAACAACTTAGAGAAGGCACCTACATACCACATGACCAGTCACATCTCAAGTCTCTTGGACAGCATCATTTCTGGGCAAAAGTTTGACGTTCTAAAATCTAACCCTGCCTCTGCTTCTAGCCTCCTGTGAGAGAAAAAGCAAATCTTCTAGGTTTTCCATCATCTCCTAAATGAGAACATGGTGCTGTTAAAAGGTTCTTAATCCAAGGTCTAAACTCCTGCTGAAATTACTGTATATACCAAATTTTGTGTCTATGGGCAGATGTTCATTTTTCTGAGAGAATTTCATATCATTTTTCAGATCTTCAAAGAGGCCTCTTAAAAGTATATTAGGAACTAAACTAGATAATTTATCAGTTTCCTTCCTGATCCAATTATTAGAGCAAGTTTGCATGATTATAAAGCAATGAACACTCATTGTAGAAAAATGGAAAAATGTAGCCAAAAAGAAAAATCCTATTATTGTGCCACCCAGAGATAACATTAGCAAACATCTATCTATCTATCTATCTATATACATATTTTCTAAATGTTGTATTTACATGGTATAGTCAGTGTTATTCTCTGCTACATTCCACATTTGCACACATTAAAAATTCCTCAGAAACAGCTCTTGTAATAGTCACATTTAATCATAAGGATTTAATTAAATTTCATTTAACTATTTTCTTGTTGACATCTACATTGATTCTAATGTTTTGCCATTATAAAAAGTGCTGTTATAAACATTTGTCAAAGTCAAATTTTGGCTATATTTTTGTAAGTAATGGAGAGCCACTAAAAATTCTTGAGAAAGAAAATGGCAAAATCCCTGGAACTAGGGACCTGCTATGTAGCATGGCAACTATAGGTAATGACAACGCATTGTCTTCTTAAAAATTGCTAAGAGAATGGATCCTAAATGTTCTCACCACAAAAAACTTATAAGTATGTGAAGGGACAACTATATTAATTCACTTAGTTTAATCATTTCACAATGCATACATTTATCAAAACATCACATTTATACCATAAAAAAATATATATATACATATATATGTGTGTATATATATATACACCCACACTTGTTATCTGTCATTTATAAAAGCTGGGCGAGGGAAAGAAAACAGCAAAATCCTATTTTTCTTATGAAAGTACAGGAAATAAACTGAAATGGGGAAACTAAAGGTTTGGTGATAAGGTAGAAGACTATTATCTGAGAATGTGAACCAGGGAAGAGACAGACTGATCATGAAGGTCCAGATATGGAACACATAGTTAAGGGAAATTACCATGAGTTGGTGATTCAGAGGGAAAGAGAAAAGTCAAAGAGTAAGCTGAATTTCTAGAAATCATGACTGGAAGTATAAGTACACCATTAGCCAAAAGAAAAAAAGGCAAGCGCTCAGAACACAGAAGTAAGGCAGAAAAATCAATTTAGAGATAGAAAGATGAGGAGTCATCTCCAGAAGTTCATAGCGAGAAAGATAATTCCAAATGTAATAATTGGGCTGCTTTTTTTTATCATAACAAAACACACACGCACACAAAGCAACTGATAATTTAAGACACTGATTTATAATTATATAAACTAGAAAGTAGGAGCCAGGGAAACTCACTGGTATAATGTCTCTTAGCTCTTGAATGTTGAAATATGAGTAATGAGATGTTAGCAATAAACATTATTTAAAACATGGATGCTGAGCAGTTTCCTTCATTCAAACCAGAATAACTTTTCATAATCATGACTATATAACCAGAATGAGAATTTTTAAAAAGTATGCCACATTTTTTATCGTATCTCTATTGTTTTATTTTATTTTTTATTTATATAAGTTCTTTTATATGAAGGCATTTAAATGGCCTTTTAGTATCAGTTCTTTTTCAGGTAAATGAGGCAAGTACTAAGGGGAAAAAAATCTCCAAAAATCAATGTCACTAATAAATAAAATCCCACCAGGAGAAAGTCAGCTAGGAGTCAATTCAGTCAAGATATTTTGAGCTCTCCATGACATGGTAAAGTCGGTAGGAATGAGAAGTAGAGATTTTCTCAATGGGATCTCTTCTTATCATTCAGATTCCTACATATAACTCTGAAACAGTAACCCTGAACTTAAATTTAAAATGTCATATTTTATTTAAACATTTACCATGAAAAAATTTCTACATTGTTCTTTGTTATTGGGATATGTTCCTTCCAAAAGCTTGCCAAGCAAGAATATAGACGAATGTCTGATAAGACTATCTGAAAACACCATTTTTACTGATTCCAGAATACTGAAGAGAATCAAATATGTAGATAATAATCAACTTGCAGGGAGGATGTTGATGTTATCTCCATTTTAGAACAAGGTTCCTATCATTTTTTACAGCCTCCCTCCCCAGTATGAGAAATCTATTCAATAAGTATTTATTCAAAGCTGTTTTCATATGCCAGGCACCGGTACTAGGTGCTGATGGTATATGGGAGATCAAGCTCATAGAAATGTAA
Source organism: Tarsius wallacei (assembly GCA_963574415.1). Taxonomy (NCBI): domain Eukaryota; kingdom Metazoa; phylum Chordata; class Mammalia; order Primates; family Tarsiidae; genus Tarsius; species Tarsius wallacei. The sequence continues at coordinate 21,459 of CAUYQG010067767.1, forward strand.
TTGATCCATTTCTTTCCTTGTTACTGGGAATTAAAGGAACAAAGAAGCTCACCAGTTCCTTACAACTTCTAATCTCAGAATTTCACCTGCTAATTCTGTCCTTCATAATCCCATACTGGGTGAGGAAAAAAAAAATGACTGGTTACATGAGAGCCAGAGAAAAAGAAAAGAAAAAGCCCTAGATAATAATTCTGGAAGCCAGAGAAAACACCAGGAGAGTGTTCTCACAGCCCCAAGCCTTCTCTGTGCTAACCTGGTTCTCAGATAAGCTAGTGGAAATTGTGATAACAGTTCCATGTGCCTTTTCAAATGAAGAAAAGCATTTAGATGACCTTAGTATGAGATACATGCAACACTAAGCCATACTTTTCCATATAAAGCCAAATGTACAATCTCTGCTCTAAAGGAATATGAAATAATTTCAAAGAATGACACACAGTATTAAGAATGACACAGCACCTGGAGACTATGATCTGTGCCCTAATTGCAGGAAAAGATGAAAACTGAAATGAACTCTGCAAATAAAACTTAGAGAAGCAGAAGAGACAAGGAAGAAGAAATGCTTTTAGGGCAATTCCTCAGTAGTAGTGCATAAGAAAAAGGACAGAAGTAAGAATAAGCTTATCTAGTTTCCAAGTTGACAAGTGTAGCCTAAGAAGAGAGACCCTGCTGTCATAAGTGTGTCAGTCTCCCCTTACAGAAGAAACACTAACATCAAATTATGCTGGAATGTGGCCTACAAAGGGACCATCAGCTCCCACCATAGAGGTCAGCTTTAAAATTGTTCTCTGTGGATTGCTAAAGAGGGTGACCCCATAAAACAGAGGAGAACATGATAAAAATCATATGGCATCAAGGATGCAGAATTCTAGTGAAACACTGGCAAAGGCCCTGGAGATGCTGGATTGGAGTGTTTGTTACCAAGCCCATACTGTATGCATTCACTGTTTATTTACTAAATTTTAGTTTATGTTACAAAATTTCCCTTGGCATAGGCATGTAGAAAATGAACTTCAATCTTTTAAAACTGGTATTTCCTTCAAAGTTTGTGATTACAGCTCCCTGGAAGAAGAGATTCTGCAGCTCCTTTAGAATGGCATGGGTTCATCACTCGCCAAAGAAGAGTGGCAGCTCCATAATCTAAAGACATTTTATTCTTTTCTGACCTAGTGCTGAGTAGTTGTAAATTGGGCAATTTACCACATACAACCCAGGAACTGAAGTAGAACAAAGTCAAGAACTCAGAACATCAGATTGTGTCAATTAAACCAGAATCCCCATCTGGTTCTGGAAGGAAATGAAACCTAAGGAAAACAAACAAACAAACAAAACACTTCTGCAAGGATATAAAGAATTTAATTGTTAATTAAGGCCCTTCAAAAATTATATCATAACATCTCAGAAGAAGAAAATGTGTCGTTCAACCTAATTAGAATATTTCTTTTCTGCTTCATTTAGGTATACTTTTTCTAGACATCCTGCTGTTAAGAAGCAACTGTGATAAACAGAAAAGCCACTACCTATAACGTAATTTGTGTATTTCTAACAGTTCCATCTGCTTCAAACCTTCTCTCTCACTGATTTGCCATAACAGACTCTTCCTTTCACACTACTACGAATATTTATTAATATTTATTGAGCACAGACTACCATATAGGCACTGGGCTTGAAACTAAGAACACACTGAGCAAGATAATCTCTACTCTTAAGGAGATGTTTAGGAAGATAAACAAGCAAAGAGGGAATTGAAATTCAGTGTGATAATTTTAACAGGAAGGATAAGAGGGTATGCAACTCAACCTTAAGAGAGGTGGGATCAAGGAAGGCATCTGTTCAAAGGTGGTATCTTAGCAAAAGAAATAGATAGAGATAGAGATAGAGATAGAGAAAGAGAGAGAGAGAGAGAGGGAGAGAGAGAGAAGGATTAGGCCTATGCGAGAATGGAAAGACACTCCAAGCAGAGGCATCACTTCTTCAAAGGCTTAGAACCTACCTACAGAGAAAATGGTGCATATGGAAAAACGCGTCTAGTTTAAGGTAGAGAAAAGATCCTGGCAAGATGAGCAAGTACGAACCATTAATTATTTTTAAGGAGTTTTGACTTAATTGTGAGAGCAATGGAGAGTTCCTAAAGAGTTTTAAAGATAGGAAGTGGCAAGAATAAACACTCTGGATGCCATATGTAAAGTGATAAGAGATGGATCACCAGACTAAAGGGCAAGGAAATCAGTCAAGCAAGAGATGATGAAGACCTGCGCCAGAAAAGTGGCAGGCAAAATCTGCAAAAAGTGGATCAATTCAAGAGTGGTAGAATCCATAGATTCAAACAATAAGTTCCATTTGGGGCTAAAAAAGGGAGAAAAAGTCAAAGATGACTCCTAAGTTGCTTATCATTGAGATAGAGAATGCAGGAGGAGAAGTTGATACAATGAAGAAACCCACTACTACAAATTCATGACTGTTATAATGTTTGGGTGATCAGGGCCATTGCCCTGCATACACCTTCATTCTTTAGAATTATAATACTGTGCTGACCGCGGGTTCGAGACCCGCCTGGGCAGGCGAAACCTCATCTCTACAATAAATCAAAAAAATTAGCCGGGCGTGGTAGCGCAAGCCTGTGGTTCCGGCTACTCGGAAGGCTGAGGCGGAAGGATCGCCGGAGCCCAGCAAGTCGAGGCTGCGGTGGCCGGAAGCGGCCATTGCACTCCAGTCTGGGCGACGGAGTAAGACTCCAACTCAAAAAAAAAAAAAAAAAAAAAGACTGTGCTGACCCAGTGAGTCACTGGCCCCATGGCTGTATTCACATAGTTAGCAAAATAGATTGCTGTTCATTTCTATGATCAATAGTTAAAGTTAGAAATACAATTAAATTAATTGTGTAACTCTAACCAGTACACCCTTTTGTTTTGTTGTACCCATTGGCTAAGGATGTAGCACAATGAATAATGTTTTACTTTGTAGTAAGCTTCACTAACTTAATAGGTACCAAGAATTTGCAGACAATGAATGCTATAATTGATGAAACACAATTGTAATTGGAATCTTATAAGATGCTTTACAAGTCACATGGTTTGATGTTAATCAATAGCTAGCCTCAATGCTTATGCTCATAAATAAAGACTATAAAATCCAAAGAGTTGAGTTGGCCTTGGTATCTATACTGACTTGAATTCCTAATTCAGTAATAAATTTCTTTCTTCCCAGTTTCCTGCCTCTCTAGTTTCACTGGCGAGTGAGAGAGCAGCCAAGTGTTCCATGCATCATTGCAGATATGGTAGAAAACATGAGTTCTATTCTGGGCACATTGAATTTGAAGAGACTTTTTTAAAATCTAGGGGGAAATATTTACTAAGCGACTGGTTAGAGAGAAATCTGGCATGGCCATGAAGTGGTCACTGCATGGGCGTTTCTTGATAACATTGGAAGAGACGAGCATGCCCAGTCAAAATGCATGAAATGAGAAGTCATGGTCTAAAGACATTGATCTCAGAAATTGTCTGAGGAAGATGGTGAAAAGATCTATGCTACCTTAAAAGGAAGGAATCTAACTCTCTCGCAATATACCAAATTGATGTGTTCACCCCATCAACTAATTTTTAGCTGAGAATGAAAAGCACAATCTTGAAGAATGGTAAGTCAAGTCGGGAAAATATTGATAGCATGGATAGAGAGGAACAGTGTGAAGATAACGGGATGTTCAACACTGGCTCTAGAAAATAAGGGCACCGCTGGGATACTTGGGCAGTCAAGCAGCAACTTAAAGTCAGTGATCATTGCCTTAAAGAGAATAAGAACTAAATGTTCCTCGGTTATTCTACAACCTCGGGTACAGAAAACCAAGGCGAGATCATTATTCAAGTTCCATGGGCTATTGGCTCCCACTTTGGAAATATTTAAAAATGCAAATATCCAGATGTACTGCAGACCCTTGTTATTCAAATTGTGATTCATCACCAGCAGCATTAGCATCTGTGGGAGTAGTTAATAATCTCAGGCAGATATCAGACCTCGAATCAAAATCTGCGTTTTTGGAAGGTTTCTTGAGAAATTGATATGCACATTAAAGTCTGAGATACACTGCCTTAGAATCACTTGAAGGACTTTTTAAGACACAGATTGCTAGGTCAGAGTTGGTGTTTGTGCATTTGCATTTCTATAAATTTCCAAGAGATGCAGATGCTGCTGCAAGTCTATGGCTGAATTTTAAGAATTTCTACCATAGACTGATTTAAATTAAAATCTCCCTGGATGGGACCCAGGCATCAGTATGTTTTAAAGCTCCCAAAGTGATTCCAATTTGCAGTCAAGGTTGAAAACGACTGGTGAAAATATTTTTCTGCTCCTTATTATATAAATAAGGAAATAAATATGAGAAGCAACTTTGCTATCCTCTGAATACCAGTTTAAATGCATGACTAAACTGTTCTTTAATATAAGATGAATTTTGACTAATCAAAAGAGAAAGAAAAATGCTGCTTCATCCTTAATGACTCATTTTCACAGACATGTTTGGTTATGGTTGGAAAAAGTCACTAAAAGAAACCATTATCTTAATCATTACAATAATCACTCAATCTATTAACATCATTTTTTTGTGTGTGATTTAGTAGGGTAGCAGCATTTTGAAGGCCACAGTATTTTTTAAAAAATAATATTTTTTAAACGGAAGAAATGTTGGGTAAATCATTGTTCCCCAATCAGCCTGCAAAAAACAATTCTTTTCTCCCTTCCACAGGGTTTGGGTTTACTTTTACCTTCTTTTATCTAGTTTCTTGATGTGGGAGTGTAGATTATTAATCAAGTATTTTTCACTTTTTAAATGTATCTGTGTACTGCTATAAATTTCCCTCTCAGGACTGTTTTAGTTGTGTTCCACAGATTTTTATAGCTATGTTTTATAGTATATTTTTAAACTATAGTGCATTTTTACTTTTGTTCTGCTTAATTTTTATTTTTCTTTGAGATTTCCTCTTTGACCCATGGATTACTTAGAGGTTTTTTAGTTTCCAAGTGTTTGAAAATTTTCCTCTTATCTTTCTCTTACTGATTTCTAGTTTGATTCCATTATGGTAACAAAACAAACATTCTGTATGATTTTGATTATTTTTAAATTGGTTAAGGGTTTTTTTTAAATGGCCTGGGATATAGTCTATATTGGTATAAGTTCTGTACACACTTGAAAAAAAGTAAATTGTGCCATCATTGGAAAGAATGTTCTCTAAGTGTTGACTAGATCCAGTTGGTTGATGGCATTGTTGAGTTCTTCTGTGTCCCTAATGACTTAACATCTAGTCATTCTATTAATTTTTGAGGGAAAAGTTGAAGTCTTAGACTGTAATTGTGAATTTGTCCATTTCTCCTTTCAGTTCTAGCAGTTTTTATTTGCTTGCATATTTTCAGCTCTGCTATTGGCTGTTTATGCACTTAGGATTGCTGTATCTTCTTGATAGAGTGACCTTTCACCATTAAGTTTAGCCAAAAGTTAACGTAAATTAAGTTTAACCAAAAACTCCTTCCTTACATATTAATATTTTAAGTTCAACCTTAAATGTCTCTCTACATGGTGAACTGCAAACTAACTGGATGTGTAAACAGACTACCCCACTCTTGTAATAAGTACCAGAGTCTATGCCAATGACAGTAGCCATGTTTCAACCATTCACAAGTGGCCAACTGTTCAAACCATCCTCAAGTAAGACAAACCCTAAGCTGTAACCAATCTGACTGTTTCTCTACCTCACTTCTATTTTCTGTACATCACTTTCTTTCCTCTGTCCACAAATTCTCTCTGACCATGTGATAGCACCAAAGTTGCTCTGAATCTATCCTAGTTCAGGGACTGCCCAATTACTGAATTGCTCTTTCCTCAATTAAACTCTGTTAAATTTAATTTGTCTAAAGTTTTTTTTAACATCATTACTTAATATTCATCTTGGTTGTTAGTAATTTTTTTTTTGTTTTGTTTTGAAGTCTACTTTACCTAATATTAACAAATTCTGCTTTCCTTTGGTGAATGTTTATATGATATATATTTTTATCTTTTTTAAATGTTCAGCCTACCTGCCGATATTTCCATATTTGAAGTGTATTGCTTATAGACAGCATGTAGTTGGGTCATATTTTTATTCCACAATGCCAATCTTTATTTTTTGTTTTGCTTTATTTTTAATATTTTCCTTTTCTTCGTGTGTCTTTATTTTATTAATTTTTATTGTATTTATTTAAAGTGTACAAAATGATGTTTTGATATGCACACACATACTAAAATAATTACTACATTCAAGCAAAAGCAAATGACGTATTTAATGTTGGAAAACTGAAGGATTTTTCTCTAATAGTTAGTAGAAGACAAGAATACCCATTCTCACCAATTCTATGCAACAAAGTACTAAAAACTCTAGCAAGATAAACCAAAGAAGAAAAGGTTATAAAAAGTGTATCTAACTAATAAAGAAAAATGTAAAAGTATCCCAATTTGCAGATAATGAAAACTGTAGAAAATCTTAAAGATTCCACAAAAGTCTGTTAGAATTAACAAATGAATTCAGTAAAGTTGCAGGATGAAAAACCAACATATAAAACTCAGTTGCATCTCTTTATACCAATAACGACCTATCTGAAAAAAAAAATCAGGAAAACAATTCCACTTATGATAGCATCAAAAATAATAAAATATTTAGGAGTAAACTTAAGCAAGTAGGTGAAAGTTCTATAGACTAAAAACTATAAAACATTAATGAAAAAAGTGAAGATGATAAAAATGAAAAAATACTCTGTGTTCATGGATTGGAAGAATTAATATTGTTAAAATGTCCATACTACCCAAGGTAATCTACAGGTTTGATGCAATTCCTTTCAAAACTCTAATGACATTTTTATCAGAAAAAAATTCTGCATGGAACCACAAAAGACCCCAAATAACCACAGCAACCTTGAGCAAAAAGAAAAAAAATGCAGACATCATATTTCCTGATTTCAAATTATATTATAAGGCTATGGTAATTAAAGCATTATTGTAATGGCATAAAAACAGACACATAGACTAGTATAGCAAAATAGAGAGCCCAGAAACAAACTGAAGCATGTGCAGTCAACTAATTTTTTACAAAAGCACCAAAAAGACACTATGAGAAAAGGATAGTCTCTTCAAATAAATGGTGCTGGAAAAACTAAATATCCACATCCCACATGTGAAAAAAAGAAAAAAGAAATTGGACCCTTATCTTACACGATTAATTAAAATAACTCAAAATGGATAAAAGACCTAAATGTAAGACCTAAAGCCATAAAACTACTAGAAGAAAACATAAGGAGGAAAGCTCCTTGACACTGGCCTTGGCCAATGATGTGATATTCAAAAAAATTAAAAATAAATTTCACGAGTTTCAGCGCCCAGTATGGTCTCCATTGAAACTTGCAGTGAGGGTGGTCTTGTTACCAGTGGGCAATGGTGATTATTCGCTAGACCTCTACTGATACCAGTCTGGTTGGAAGGGAAAACAACATCTTACTACTTTTGGGTGGGTTTGGGAGTCCAGACTTCCCATGTGGTCTGGGGGTGGGAAGGGTGGAGCTCAGTAATGATAAAAGTCCTGATCCACTGTTTGCTCTTTTTTGACACTATTCTAGTGTGGATATAGGAGTACCACCTTAGAGCCTCACAAAGGTAGAAACTCAGGCTTCCCACTTGGCTTTTGCTGGAGTATTGTATAATTAAGTTCACAGACTTGCCACCATGCACTAATGTTGGCACCACTGTACAAACAACTCAGTAAGGTTTCTTTCTCTTGGTATATCAGGGTCTCACAGTTGTGTTTGTGTCATTGTGTGGTGGTGTCTTGCTGAGTGGCACTCATTATTGTTGCTGCATGTTTTTGTGTGCCGTCGCAAGAATGTCAAAGCTTGAGTTAGAGCAGCAAACAAACATTAAACTTCTTGTTAAACTTGGCAAGAGTGGAAGTGAAATCAGGGATATGTTAGTCCAAGTTTATGAGGATAATGCCATGAAGAAAACAGCAGTGTACAAACAGATTAAACATTTTTCTGAGGAGACAGAAAGCGTCAGTGACGAAGAGAGGTCAGAATGGTCAGTAACAAGTAGAACTGATGAAAACATTGCAAAAGTTCATCAAATTGCGAGTCAAAATTGTCGGCTGACTATGAGGAGCATAGCAGACCAAATAAACATCAACAGAGAAACAGGAAAAACTTAGCTGAAAATCTTGGCATGAGAAAGATGTGTGCAAAAATGGTCCCAAAGGAGCTCTTGCATCATGACAATGCACTAGCTCACAAAGCACTGTCTGTGAGGAAC
>CAUYQG010067768.1:0-11117 GCA_963574415.1 Tarsius wallacei
TTGTTAAGAGGAAAAGTAAGCCGGGCTCGGTGGCTCAGCCTGTAATCCTGCGCTTTGGGAGGCTGAGGTGAGTGGATTGCCTGAGCCCGCGGGTTCAAGACCTGCCTGGGCAACTTGGCGAGACCTCATCTCTACAATAAATCAAAAAATTAGCAGGGCATGGTAGCGCGCACCTGTAGTTCCAGCTACTTGGAAGGCTAAGGCGGAAGGATCGCCGGAGCCCAGCAGGCCGAGGCTGCGGTGGCTGGGAGCGTGCCAATGCACTCCAGTCTGGGCAACAGAGTGAGACTCCAACACAAAAAAAAAAAAAAGGAAAAGTAAAGGTTATGCTTAGTTTTACAATTCTGGGTCCATCGAGACTAAGCATGGGCTTTCTTTCTCAAAACATAGACTTACTAATGTTTGGTTTTCTTCCCTGGCCCTACTCCACCCCACAACACTCCATCTTCAGAGCTTGCTCCCATCATAGATGTGGGATTACTTGATACAGTCAAATGTGACATGTGCTCATTGCTCCTTTTCCTAGTTATATATACACACATACACACACTTAATTTGCATTCAACGATTTAAAATCGAAATGTCATGTTGGATTTAATTACACAGATAGCTATTTTTATATGCTTGTAAGTATCATATGGCAGGTGAGAGAACAAAAAAATTTAGTTAAATTTGGTTTACACCCTCTCCTCCATTGCCAGGTATCCCTTCCACAATACCTTCCAAGCTGGTGGAGCTAGATTCCCAAGAGTCTCTCCCCTCCCAGTTTTTGTCCATTCTTTCTGTTTTGTCCTATATCAGTTTTAGCTCTAACAATAGCCCCTTTGCTAGTTTTCATAAGAAATCCACTTGTGCCACTGATTCCCTGTATTTAGTAGACTTTGATACAAGGTTTAGACTTTGGGAGAGGGTCCCAGTGCAGTTGTGGTTGACTTTCCTCTGCCTTGCTGACTTCTTATTTTTCAGTCACCTTTCCCAGGCTCTTAGCTCTCTGTCCAAGACGGCTCAATAAAATTCATTTTCTTTTCTCTCTTAACTTATTCCATATCAGCTCCTCATCACAAATTTGCCCACGATAAAAAAAAATTCATCAAGATATGCTGAAGAACAAACACATTCTTCAGGATGCAGTTGGTAATTATGCTCTCTCCCTGTGTTTGGGCCACTGGAACAAAGTACCACAGGCTGGGTGGCCTAAAAAAAAGATAATTATGAAGGCGAGAAGTCTTAGATCAGCAGGGTTGCTTCCTCTTGAGGTTGCTCATTGACTTGTGTAGATGGCTGGTTTCTCCCTTTGTCTTCACATGGTATCCCCTCTGTGTCAGTATCCTAATCTTCTCTTCTTAGGAGGACTCCAGTCACAGTGAATTAGGGCTCACCCTAATGACCTTATTTAACATAATTGCCTCTTTAAAGACACTACTATATTCTGAGGTAATGGAGGATGGGGCTTCAAATATGAATTTGAGGGGACACAATTCAGTTCATAATATTCCTGTCATATGAATAGCTCATATAATTTAAGACAGACTTTACTGTTGCTGAATAAGTTAGAGATCGAGGGAGGTACAAAGCACAGGGAAAATAAGTAGTAATAAATCTCTGCTGGATTTTCAAATCATCCTAACATAATGCTTCCTAACTATGTTTTAGGAGGAAGTGGGAAGGGGCAGGCACATAGGAGCATATATATGATGTTGGGAAACATAGAAGCAATTTACTGCTATTGTTTTATTTTCAAAAGGCAGAGTCAGGGTGTAGCTACCCTTGTCCCATCTTCTACAGGTTATGTGTTTATTGATACTTAGAGTGAACATCAAGGTTTCCCTGTCATTCAATCTCAGAAAGCCAATGTCATAAATGTGACTGCCCTTTTATTTAAATGAAATAAACTTCAAAAACATTAACTTTTCTTAAAAATTTGTGCATTTTTAGAAATACAGACTCACCACTTATATTATTCAATAAAAGTTATTTATTGTCAAAAGTTCTGAGTTATACTCAGATGGGTCTTTATGCAATGATGCATCACTAATGACTTAAACCACACGAGTTTGAGGGATTGATGATATTTCTTGTATCTTCTGAGAATCTCTTTTTTGGTTGATCTGACTACATCAGAACTCCTGGAAAATTCTGTTGCTGTTATAAAACTTGACCTATAAGACTAGAAACATAAAATACTTATTTCAGAATGGTGTATTATGATAAAAAAAATTACAAGAAAAATAAAGTAGCCTATCACAATGTTTTATGACTCTCTCTTAATTTCTTCACCATAACATCTAGATTTATTAGTGGGCATTGTCTTGATTTTCGCCAGTTAATCACCTCTAACCTCTCCAACTATCCTGCCAGAATTTCCATCACCAAGTGCCATAATCCAGTAAATGTCCTTTAACTTGACATTTGTCGTATACTTGTCAGTACCCTTCCTTCTTGAAAGATCACAGGGTGGAGCCCTCTGGGTGCTGAGGAGGAGATATCAGCTCTGGGTGAAGATATATCTGTAAATTAAAAAAAAATTAAAAGCTAAATAAATAAAGAAAAACAACCTTTGAAAGAATGAGAGATCTGAAATGCACTTAAAGCTTATTTGATTTTCTGTTTCTCTTGAACTATGGAAAATGAACTCCAGAAATAACCTCAGGGATGCTTAGGGTACAAGGTTCACCAAACATTTTCTTAAAGTTCTGGATACTAAGTATTTTCAGGTTTGTGAGCCAAGAGGTACAATCAAGGATGATACAGGCACTCATATAACCACTTAACATGGAACTGATCTTTTGCCAAAAAACAAAACTCTTCACCTTTTATTTTTGAGCACAAAGCCGAACTACACTTCAGCCACTTCAAGCCCTTTGACTGAGTTGAGGCCAATGAAAGTTGGGTACAAGTTTTAAAATGCTACTTTCAGATCTGGCTGATAGAAGTCTTGATGTCATTCTTTCTTGACTTTCTCCACTCACTGGATGAATGTAAAAGACTATGAAGGCATGGAAAAGGGTGGCATCATTGCCATAAGGTAAAAGGCACCATAAGGTAAAAGTCTCTAAATTCTTTGTGAATACTGGCATTTAAGTGTTATGTAATAAAAATAAAGTGTTTTGTATAAAAAACAAAAACAAATACAATGTAAAAGCCATTCTTGACTTGAGGACTGTATAAAAATTTGCAGTAGCCCAGAGATTGTTGATCCCTGTACTGTAGGCTTTGGTGTGCTATTGGAAATTTATCTTCTTTTAAAAGAAAAATAAGAAAGAAGAAAAACAACAACAACAAAATACTTAGCTATGGGTAAACTTAAGCTTATAATAATAAAACCTTAAAATCAGTAACCTTGGATCTGACGCCTATTATTGACAGCTTAACCAAAATACTTGTGAAGGTAGGAATACAAAATGAGTTGGTTGGCCTCAAGGGTATCAGGACAAAATTAAGTTTTCTTTGATTTTATGGTTTCATAGTTGGTATTTTTGAAGTGAACTGAGAAATATTGAGAATGTCTGCTGCTCAAGTTATATCCTTCCTTCATATGCTCCTCTGTGCAGCAGTTTATGAGAATTTCTTCTCAGAAAACACGTGGAAATAAAAATAATTGCTTTTTTTCTAGAAGGTGATATATTAGAAGTGAAGGTACAATATTTTGTGTCAGTGAATAAAAGGGGAAATACAATATTTTTTCTTTTTATAGAAGTGTTGCTAATAGCTCATATCATGTGTCCTATATGGGAATATCACATATAATGATTCTAGAACATCTGAAACACTGAATTGTACCCCACATCTTTAAAATAAAAAAAGAATAAATACACAATATTTGTAAATAAAAAATAGAACAGCCAAAACAAATAGATATGCACATATATGACTGGAATGTGGGCATACTGAATATTTACCAATAGCATTCAGAACACTTTTTAAGGATACTTTAAGGAATTTTAGACTCTACATGTCAATTATGTCTTCAGAGAAATAATTTTCTATGGTGGATACATGGTTTATCACAGTGGAAGAAGAAATCCCCTGTTAGGGGGTCAGTGCAATCATTTCAAAAAGGGTGAATAAAAGCTTGGATAAAGATCGTTGTATCCTAGAAGGTCATCTCAAAATTGGGAAAGATTTTGAGAGTCAACTGACAGAATTTGCTAATGAACTGGATGTAGATGGTGAGAAAAAGAGAGGAGACAAAGATGAATCCTTGATTTCTGGGTAAATTATGGTTCTGTTTCCTGAGACGGGGGAAGTGTACAAGGGAGAATTGAAAAATTCTGTTTTGCATGTCATACACTTGAGACTTCTTAGATATCCAAGCAGAAAATATCAAGAAAACATTTGCATCTACATTTGGATGCTCGGCAGAGATGACAGAGATAGAAATGCATATGCAAGAGCTTCTAGAGAGATCTGAAGCCATGGAGCTGGGTGAGATCTCAGAGAGAGAAAGTGAGAGTGCAGATGGACAAGAAGGGATATGCCTCCACGCTGGAGCCTCAGCTGTGTAGACTTTGAAAGACTGAGAGGATATGTCAAAGGACATACAAAGGAACAATCAGTGAGGCAGGAGAAAACCAGGTGGGAGGGGTCCTAGAGGACAAGGAAAGGCAGCCTCTCAAGTGAGTCAAATGCTACAGGGAGCTCAGTCAAGAAAGAATGAGCACTGGCATTAAAACTGTCCAGATCTCAGTCTGAGGTCACCCTGAGAGGACAATGGTAAGGGGAGAAGCCTGGTTGGAGGAATTTAACAAGAGAACAGGAGTTTCTGCAGATCCTTGTGCCTTAAGGCATAGTCCTTGGTCTAGAATCATCAGCATCACCTGTGAGCTTGTTAAATATTCAGAATCTCTTTCTGTCTCTCGCTCACTCCCACTCTCTTATTTATTTATTTACTTATTTATTTATTTATATGTTTGTTTATGAGACTGGGTCTCACTATGTTGTCCAGGCTAGAGTGCAGTGGTAAGTCATACAGCCTTGAACTCCTGTGCTCATAAGATTCTCCCACCTCGGTTTCTTGATAAACCAGAATTACAGGCATACTCAAGATTTTCTCAATCAAAATCCCAATTTTACAAGGTATCTAGATGATTCGTATGCAAGTTTGAATGGCACTTTTGCTACCTAGGTGAGTAGACAGAAATAGGACTACTCTCCATTATACAAGGGAGAGTATAAGATGATGGATCGTTGCTGTTTTTAAGATAGGATCTCATATATCTTTCTATGCTGATTGGAAAGATCTCTTACAATGGAAGCATTTAATGACGAAGGGAAAAAGTAGGTAACAGAAAACCACAGTGAACTAAAGTAGGCAAATATGGACGGGAGCCAGGAACAAATGGAGAGGTGACCTTACATAGACAGAAGTGAAGACAGAGCACAGGGCCTCACTCAGGGAGGTTGGCTTAATTGTGATGGGAGATGGAGTTGCTTGCTTTCTCTTTTTTTCTGTTTTCTCAGTGAAATATGCAATGGTTGAGAGTAAGTAAAGAAGTTGGTCATAAGAGAAAAATCGTGAGATTTGAAGCAGCTTCTCTGGGAGTGTGAACACAATGTGCAATAGAAACATAGTAGGATTATTGGACAGTGCTAAGGATCTACTTAAGATTCAAGGCCATAAGTTAAAAAGAAAAAACAGTCAGCATAATTGCATATTTTTTATCAATGCACGTTAAGCTATCCAGGCACAAAGTAGGCAGAGAATTGGATTTAACTAGTTTTGGACCTCTGCTAGAAAAATATGGAAGTAATGAGCAAAGAGGGACTGTGAAATATGAGTCCTGGGAGGAGAACATAAAAATGTTGGCCTCAGAAAAAGGCCAGACAAAAGATCTGAAGATCCTAGTTCAGTCAGAGACTGTTGAAATTAAATTCAGGGTTGAATTTCCATATTTCACAACGAATTAACAAGAAGCCTGGCTAAATTTTATTTTCAGAATAAAAATGAACAATATTTGAGTATAAGTATGCCCCATGTGTTTTACGGATGTACTTATTTTAAAATAAATTTACATGAATTTATTTATCCAAAATTCAAATTTAACTGAGCACCTTGCATTTAATCTGGCCACACACTCCAAGAAAAAATGAGCTGTGAAGTTTGGAGGTCACTGAGAACTGATCACTTTATGGTGAGATATGAGCAATAGTCCAATCACTGACAATGGGAAGTCTAGAGATTGACCATGAGGAGTATGACTTCAGAGAGCTGGAAAGAATTGCCAAGGAGCTGAAAATGGATCACCTTGATGGATACTAAATTTGGGAAGAATGCAGACAAGAATGGTGATGGAGAGAGTGAGCCAATTGAGCTGTATGCTGATATCTCCAACAAGCGGCTGGAAGAGACTGGACATGTTGTATACAAGTGCAGCTTGGAGGGGAAGCCTCCAAGGAGGGGAAGCCAGCAACAGTCTGATGGCATCTACCTCAATGGAACCTGTATGTTTAAACAAGAATGACAAAGAAGACATGGTTGACTAGATGCAATGAGGTACAAGGAGATACCAGACCCCCAGCTAGATGTACCTGAGGTTAGGGGAAAGGAAGTGAGGTTGCTGTTGGAGAGGATGGCAGGAGAAGCAGGGTCCTGTGGCAAAGGGAATTTTCAGTTAATCATGACATTGAACTTGAGAGAAGTCTTTGAAAACACAGATGACCCTGAAGTTGATTTCCAATTAAGGCACATGATGAAGTTGGGATGGGGTAGTGAACAGGGAAGGGTGGGAGATTTGAGGATGTCTGAAGTCACATGAGGATGACAGTGGGAGTGCTGATTGGTGGCTGCCATCTCAACGGCAGTAAACAAGGATGGATGAAAGGCTGGGTCGGGGGAGGAGTCACTCCCAATGGTTAGTTAGTCAGACATATGTAATCCATCCTTTGTAGGTTGATCTCTCAGGTAGTTTGCCATGGAGGGTCCTGAGAGCAATGGCATCCTGCTAGAAGTTGTGAACAAGGGCATTATAGCACTGGGCAAAGAAGTTTACTAAGAACATATGGTGCTCTCTGTATCCTCCCCCTGCTATGGGCTGGGTCAAAGGAGGCGGGGCAAGGGGTAGGTTGAATGCTGGGAGTCTTGGAGACCATGTTTAAACCCTCATTGAGTTAGCTGTTTATTATTTATTCTTCAGAGGCAGAAGCTTATAAATAATAATTTTTTATAATGTATTTTATTTTTGCCATAAAGACATTTCTTTCTTCCTTCTTTATTCTTTTCTTCCTTCCTTCCTTTCTTTCTTCCTTTCCCCTTCTTTCCTTCCTTCCTTCCCTCTCTTTTTCCCTCTCTCCCTTCCTTCCTTCTTTCCTTAGATTGTATGTTTTCACCAAACAAGAGTCAGGACTTGTGTTCTAAGCAAGCAACACCGCCATTTTTTCACAATGTCACTAGGTAGTTATGCTCAGGAGCAACTCATGTCTAAATATTCATTTCTGGCTCTTTGGATCTAATTTAACAAAAGTATTTAGGATTCAACAACTATAATGGGTACATAACTACCTAGAGGCTGAGATTCTCCATGCTTTTGTCCTGATGTAGCCCAAAGCCCAAGTTTGGGATATGAATAAATGACAGGAATAAGGTGTTTGTGACCCTTGGCAGGGTGTTGTTAAGTTACTTGATTGTTGGTAATTAGTTTTTCTCCTTGTCCATTGAGTACTCGTATACAGAGATAACTGAAAATGTCATGTGGTCTAAGAAGCTCAAGGGCAGTTTCCATCGTGTAATATTCTTTTTTAACGACCTACCATGGAACCTGAGATTCTCATCATGGAGACCAATTATATGAATTAAGTCTGTGAATTTCAATCTTCCTTTTTTCCCTCTCCAATAGTTCACATTTATCTTCAAATGAAATTCTACATGGAAGCTTTATAAACAATACAGGAGAAAAAAACATGCATGTGTTTATACTGGGCCCAGGGATGGAAAGTGTACTTTCATGTTTTGTTTCCACAACAGCCTTGACTTTAGGAATCATTTACTTTGATGCCATAGATGAGGAAACTGAACCATCACGTGGTTCAGGTATCCCAGGTCACACAACTAAGTAGCAGGTAATTCAACTCAGGTCTCTAGTCCAAATGAAACATGAAAATCGGTTCAAAGGCTTGCAGCTCCTCAAATCTCCTCTCAGCCGAGCTCTCCAGTCTGTGCAGACCCAGCTCATCTTCACGTATCCAGGAGATGAGTAGATCCAGCTCACATCCATTTGTCCAGCTGTTGCTGGCTCGCTCATACTCAGCCTCTGAGTTGACTGTCATTGCACTGATTGAGAGGAAGGGATCAACTCACAACAATGGCCAGACTTTGAACCTTTGCAGCACTCTGAGGATGGGGGTCTCCATTGACTCCCCCAATTCAGGTCCATGAGCAATCTCACCATACACCCTCCCATCCTCCAGCCCAAGAAGAGGGGGACACATAAGCCACACACTCAGAATCACATCACCTAGTTTCATTGATCAGAGAGCAGAGGAAGGATGCTCTTTAGAAGGAAACAGAGAGTTTTATAGGAGTAAATGCCTGCATGACAGTAGGGAGGCAAAGGATAATGGAAAATGAAACAGCCAGAGCAGTTCCCCTCCCCAGCCTTGTTTTTAGATTTGTTTACTTATTAGAGAAACCATACCCAGGTAAGCAGGATTCTGTCTAGCCCCTTGTTGGCACCCATCCCTGCTCTACAGAGGCACCCACGTCTGACAGCAGCTGACAAATCCCAGAGGAGCCTCGTCGGCTTCCTGTTCCAGATGAGATTTCTGGAACTCAGTGTCCTTTCCCTGACAAACACGAAGTTATTTGATCTTCACTCGCTGCATGAAACTGCTGTTTCTTAGACAAAATAAATCACTTTAAATTGGCTTTGACCAGTAAGCTGGAACCAAGCGGTGTTTTCTTCTTCCTTCCCTCCACTTCTGGAGCCCAAATGTACTATAATTAAGGCCATTATCAGCCACTTGAGTTGGGGACAGGGTGGGGGATACATTTAACAAGGATGGTGAGTGGAGCAGCTGAAATTTCAGAATTACCCACCAACAGACAAAGCTTAGAAGTAATCACCATTTTAAAAAATGTTTTATTAGCAGTTCCCCCTTGAACATACAAGGCAGGTTTTTTCCCTCAGGAGCATATACCTGGTTTTCTTTGCTTTTAGGAGTCACAAATACAAGCAGTTTCCAAAATGGGTCATTACGCTCTATTCAATGTTACAGGAAGACTGTCTGGAATAGGATGCAGTTTGCACTTTTTAATAGAATTTATGGTTAAGACTGAGTAGAAGGACTTGACCTTTGATCACCAGGTATGGGTCCATCTATGAATCTTTTGCTTTTGCATCCTCTCTGTCTAGGTTTGGATAATGTTTAAATAAGGCTGGGTGGGTCAGGGTTAATTAATACTGCTCAGTGCTTTCTGTGTGCCAGGAATGACAGAGATTCAGATACCTGGTCCTTGGCACTCACAGATCACAAGAAATAAAACAGACCGAAAGGGCCAAGGAACAAAGGCAACTTCAAGGCCTGCCAGATGTCTGAGAAGTCTGAGTATCAGCTTCCCCTCTCAGTTTTGCTATCACATATTAAATATAATCAGGATAATAAAATGTTTCTTTTCTCTTTCATAATAAGTTCAAGGTTTTGTATTTGGAAATGTAATCTCGTTTCATCGTAGTTCTCCGACATTCTGATTTCATTAGGTAATCAAATGGGAAAATGGCTTAATCCATAGATGTGCACATCACTGGCAAATTTGTAAAGTGCTTATCTATTTTATAAAGTGAGCCATGCATTAAAAATAACTACCCAGGGGACCATCCACATCTGATTTTTGACACAGGAGCATTGATTTCCAGTAAACCTAGAACACACACGATTGCCACAGAGCTGGTCCATTCAAAATCAGAGGGTGAAAAGCTTTTCTGTGTGATGGTGAGGGTGATAATAAATGAATTTTCCATATCTATGTTAACTTTTCCTCTGTTACACTATAGGACTGGAGGAAACATTTCACTCATCTTTGAGTTACCTGCAGTGCCCCTTCTAATGAAGGCATTCTGCAGGTCAAAATAGGCAGGTTTTAGAATACACAGAACTTTTCAGATATTGTTTACATGTGACCATACAGTCCATTTCTATATGTGCCCACTTCACGCAGATTAAGCATTCCAACAGAGATAATGCCTGTAATACCCTCATGGAGATTAAGAGGGCCCAGGCTGCCTTCATATTTTTTCACTGCAACTTCCACTGTCTGAGCCAACAAGCTTGATATTGGCTACTTCCTGCCTCAAAAGAACACACGTGTCCACCATTCCCTTCCTTCAATAAACATATGTGTCCACACCTCCTGTCTCAAAAGAACACACAAGTCCACCACATGAATTTTTGTGGGACACTATTTAATCCACTATAACACTATAGGTTGCTATAACATGTTCGGAAGGACATAGGTTTGTTCCTTCTTAAAATTCCCAAATATTCTCAATTCATTTAAATCTCGCAAATACCTACTAATTACTTGTTAATTTATCTTTCTGCTTAATTTAAGAAGTATACAATTTAATGTTTTAATCATTATTAAAGCGTAATGACCTACTCATTTGATTTAAATGGTACAAAATATTCTTTCACACCTCTATGAAGTCCATCTGGCTTGCTGGACAGGTTTCTATCTTTCTATCTACTGTGAATGTCATTATCAGGTTACAAATCTGCAGGAAGGTTTTGAGATAACTTAGATCCTGTGATCTGTGGTCTGCTACTATCACTTTCAAACGATTTTATGCTTTCAATGGGAAAAATGATAGAAATCAGAAATTCGTGATTTGTTGTTTTACTATAGTTTGTTATTCCTTAAAAACAAGATTTTGAAAAAAAATTGAGTAGCTAAAACAGTATTTCAATAACTAAGCAAGATTTTAGTGTCTATTAGTGTCTTTATAAACATTTAAACATTCTTTTAAAAAGTTTTTATTTGAGCCGGGCTCGGTGGCTCAGCCCGTAATCCCGCGCCTTGGGAGGCTGAGGTGAGTGGATTGCCTGAGCCCGCGGGTTCGAGACCCGCCTGGGCAGGCGAAACCTCATCTCTACAATAAATCAAAAAATCAGCCGGGCGTGGTAGC
>CAUYQG010067772.1:0-20317 GCA_963574415.1 Tarsius wallacei
AGCAAGACCTCATCTCTACAATAAATCAAAAAATTAGCCAGGCGTGGTAGCGTGCGCCTGTAGTTCCAGCTACTTGGAAGGCTGAGGCGGAAGGATCGCCTGAGCACAGCAGGTTGAGGCTGCGGTGGCCGGGAGCGGCCACTACACTCCAGTCTGGGCGACAGAGTGAGACTCCAACTCAAAAAAAGAAAAAGAAAATGTGAATGCCTAAGCACAAATAGAGCAAAGCCTCTCAACGTCATCAATAGGTTTTTGGAAACTGGCTTACTGAGTGCTTTTGGTTGCATTGTTTACAGTCATGCATTTTTATGATTACTGTAGACTTTACAAATTTTTATTTAGCAATGATTTGCAATCATTCATTCATTTTCCAATCTACATAATTTCAGTTAGGGTTGCAGGTGACAGGAAGGTATCTCGACAGCTGAGAGCTCAAGGAGGAACCAGGCCTAGACGGGACGCCATTCCATCCTAGGTCACATTCACACAACACCCACGCTCACTCACACTGGAACCATGTAGACACACTCATCTTTGGGATGGGAGGAAGATTGAGCACCTGGAGAAAACCCACACAGACCTGGGTAGAGTGTGCAAACTCCACACAGAGAGTGGCCCCAGCCAGGAATCAATTTTCATTTTATCCTTAATGTTGTAAGTGAACAATGTTGAATGATGCAATTATCCAAGAATCTGCTATATAGAGTAGATTGAATAATCATGTCAATTTTTTTTTTTACCCTTTCCTGTACTCATGATCTTTGCCAGTCACTGCAACTAATGTGGAGTATATTTCCTGGTCCACAGACTCTGGGCTTGTCCACATCACAAGTTTTGGCCAACAGAATGTGTGTGGAATTTCCGAGCATGTTCTGAGCCTAGGCCTTAAGAGACTTCCTGCCTGTCTGTCTTTTTTAAATGTTCTTAAATTTTATTTCAGGGGGAAAAGAGAAGACAGACTCTATGGTTGCGTAAAGAGAAAATGCTTCAATAAATGCTCATCATATCCCAAGATGCTTTTAGGGAGGGAAATGCATAGTTACCAGGTGACTTTTTTCCCCCCTAAACACCTTTATTAAGGTATATCTCTATAACATACAGTTTGCTATCTTGAACTGTGCGGTGCAATGATTTTTAGTTTATTCACAGGGTAGTGCATTCATCACCACAATTACTTTTGGAAAGTATTCATAATCTTATATTAAAAACCCATACCCATTAGAAGTCATTCCCCATTTCATCTATGAGGATTCAGATGTTTCTGCTCGCTCTCCTATGTCAAGGTTAGCACACTAGTTCAAGGAGAATAACATACATGTAGAAAAAACACAGAAACAACCTGCAACTAGGTCTATGCAAATAACCTCAGCCCAGCTCAACCAATTCTCATCCCACTCACAGATGTGAGAGAATAAATACTATTGTTGTATTTACTAAGATTTCATAAGGTTTTGTTATGAAGCAATCACTGATTGATACAGGCAAGCCATAGACAGAAAACATTTATAAGACATAGATCTGAAAAAGAAGTATCACAGCTCAATAGCAATAAAGTTTTAAAAGCTTAATTTTTTTTTTGAGTTGGAGTCTCACTCCATCACCCAGGATGGAATGCAGTGGCATACTCATGGCCACCTGCTGGGCTCAGACGATCTTTCACCTCAACCTTCCAAGTAGCCGGAACTATAGGTGCACACTACCATGCCCAGCTAATTTTTTTTATTTATTGTAGAGATGAGGATTTACCGAGTTGCCCAGCCTGGTCTCGAACCCATAGGCTCAGGCAATCCCCTCACCTCAGCTTCCCAAAGTGCTAGGATTACAGGCTTGAGTCACCGCACTCTGCCAAAAGCTTAATTTTCAAAAATAAAATAATCGAATAACTATTCCAGCAAAGAAGATAGATGGATGTCAAATAAGCACATGCAAAGATGCTCAATACCATCAGTCATTAAATTCATAATGAGATGCCACTACAAACCTATTAGAATGGCTATAGCTATAATAAAATCAATCAGTTTGGAAGTGTCAAGTGTCTTAGTTCATTCTGCTGCTGTAACGGACTGCCATAAGCTGGATGCCTTATTTATTCCTCATAGTTATGGAGGCTGGGAAGTCCAAGGTCAAGGAAGCAGCAGTTTTGATGTCACGAAGGCCCATTTTCTGGTTTAAAGATGGTGCCTTCTAGCTGTGTCCTCACCTAGTGGAAAGGGTAACAGAGCTCCCTTGTGCCTCTTCTGAAAAGGAGCTAATTACCTCCCAAAGGCCCACCTCCTAATACCATTACTTTGGGGGTTAGGATTTCGACATATGGATTCTAGGGGGACACAAACATTCAGATTGTAGCACCAACTGTTGGCAAGAATGCAGAAAAATGGAATTTTCATAAATTGTGGGTAGAAATACAAAACATTACAGCCACTTTGGAAACTGTTTAGCAGTTTCTTTAAAGTTAAATATACATTGCAGCATATGATCCAGCAATCTCACTCTTTGGCATTCACTTGAAAGAAATGAAAACACATGTTTATAAAAAAGCTTGTAAATAATTGTTTATAGCCACTTTATGGTCACCCAAAACTGGAAATAACCCAAAAAAGTGCATTGCTAATGTTTACATCCCCCCCAAATTCATATGTTGAAGCCCAATCTCCAATGTGTTGGTATTTGAAGATGGAGCCTTTGGGTGGTGATTAGATCATAAGGAAAGAACTCTCATGAATGAGGTTAGTACCTTTGTTTTTTAAAAATGAACTCCAGAGTGCTCCCTTGCCCTTTCTGCCATGTGAAAGCACAGTGAAAAGATAACCATCCATGAATAAAAAAGCAGACCCTTATCAGACATTGAATCTGCCAATGACTTGACCTTGGACTTCTCAGCCTCTAGAACCATAAGACATAAATTTCTGTTGTTTATAAATTACCCAGTCCATTGTAGTTTTTTTATAGTAGCCCAAATGGACTAAAACACTCATTATTAGGTGAATGTGTTAACAATCTCTGGTATACCCATACATTATTTGACATTTAAGAGAATGGGCTACAGACATATAGAACAAAATAGATGACTCTCAAAAGCATTATGCCAAATGAAAAAAGCCAGACTCAAAAGGCTGCATAATAGATCTATGTTACCAGTCTTTCATTGGTTTTGGAATAGTTCACATTTTAATCTAAATATTCCTCTGCATATAGTTTTCTTTTCTCTTTTTCTATGCTCTAATTGCTCACATGTAAGACTTTCTCACTGATTTCTCCATAACTTTTATCTTCTACCTTCCACCCTCCTTTTCTTTCAGTACTTCTTTTTGAATATTTTTATCCTACCTGTCTTCTAATCTAGAAATTTTCTCTTCACCTGTATGTAAAATGTTATTCATTACATTCTAAATTCCAGTTAATGTAATTTCAAGTTATAGATTTCCCATTTGGTTACTTTTATATTTTTCAGTTGCCTGCAAAAAGTTTCAACCAAGAATTTCATTAGAAGCATGGTTTGAAATTCTTGGTTTTTGGTAACCTTGGTGTAAGTCATTCTTTATGTATCTATTTCTGCTGGGTTTTGTTCATGTTACCTTATTTCTTCTTGTTTCTGTTTTTTTTTTTTTTCATATGTCAGATATTTGTATTTGCAAATTACTTCAAAAATTATTTTAAAAAATAAATTCAGTTCTAGGAAGATCTGATCTCCCTCCAGAGAAGATTTACATTTGCTTCTATCAGAATTGCCTCATTTACATTTTAGAGATTGAGATAATTTGAAATTGTGTTTCAATCCATGCAAGAATCAGAATGCTTCCAGTTTACTCTTAGTCCTGCTGTGCAAGTTTCTATGGTCTCAATCCAAGTTAGGGGTTTCACTCAGTATTTTCCTTTTGTTCCTGTACTTCAATCTCATCCCACTAACTCTGAGAGACTCTCAGAATTTCTCGACTTCCCAACTGCTTGTTGTGGAATAGGTAGTTACCCTCCATAGAAAAGCAGCTCCCAAGTCAGTCTTGCCTTCTTGGGCCTATGTTTTTTCTTATCTCCTGGCCCAGTATTTGCCCTCTGGTGCCTTCAAGTATACTTTACTAATATTTTATCAAGCTTTAAATATGTCTTCAATAACAGAGTTGGTTTAAATTACTTATTTGACTATTAAGAAAAGCACAACTTCCCAATAGATTTCTTAATATGTACAAAGTCAATCATCTGATCCCCCTGACACCAAGATCTGCTTGGTCTGCAGTCTTTCTCATCACAGTTAATGGCAACTCCATCATTCTAGTCTTTCAAACCAAGCCTTGGAGTCACCCATGACTCTTCTCTTTCTCTCACATTCTCACTCAAATTGTTCACAAGTTCTTGGGGTCTACCATCAAATGTATCCAATAATGCCATCTAACAAACTGCTTTATAACACATTATAATAATAAATATTTATTGTCTTCCTCTTGGGTCTTCAAATTGACTGTGGATTGGATGATCTAGGCCAGGCTC
Organism: Tarsius wallacei; assembly: GCA_963574415.1. Lineage (NCBI taxonomy): Eukaryota > Metazoa > Chordata > Mammalia > Primates > Tarsiidae > Tarsius > Tarsius wallacei. The sequence goes on from CAUYQG010067772.1 coordinate 4,483, forward strand.
AAGGTGCCTATTCCTTAAGCCGCAGTTTTGGTTGGACTTGGCTTCTTGCTCTGGATTAAGCACTACAGGTCTACTTGCTCTCTGGTGACAAGTTGAAGGGTCAACATCTACTCAGGGGAAGTTCTTCTCATAGTGACGTCAGGAGCACTAGAGGACAAGTAGAAACGTGGTGTTTCTTAAAGTCAAGCTTGAACTTGTTGCACTTTCATTTCCATTTATATCACATTGGCCAAAGTCACATAGATGAACCCAAACTTATGGAATAGAGAAGTACACTCTTCCTCCAGCTGGGGTGTCTTCAAATTCATATGACAGGGACTGGGTATAGGACTGGGTAAAGAATTCCATCTACCACAAAGGCCCAAACACATCCTGGTCCCTAATTACTTCTCAACAACCTTCTCCTTGTAATCTGCATGGCTCTCTTTCTCATTTCTTTCAAGTCTGTATTCAAAATTTACCTTCTCAGTGAGGCTTTTGGTGACTGGGCTATTCAAAATTGCATCCCCTCCATCCTGGCATGTCTCTTACCCTGCTTTAGTTTCCTGACAAAGCACATTTACTTTAAAACAAATGCACAATTTACTTAATTGTTGTGATTATTGTCTGCTTCCCTTCCACTGGAGTATAAGCTTCACAAAGAAGTCAGGAGGTTTGGCTTGTTTTTATTGTTGTTGTTTTTATTTGTTTGTTTGTTTTACTGAGTTATCTCAGTATTGAGTGTTGCTGAAAAGTATTTGTTCATAAATTGCTATAATAATAGAAGACAATGCAAAAAGAAAAGAAGGATAATTAGAAATTTCAAGAAAGGTAAAAAAACTGGACATTAAAGAAAATATAATTAACATCTGGAGCAAGTAGATAGTCATATTAATATAAATACCATTTATATTACTGAATTCAATGAAATTCATACTGAATTTAACTGACAACAGTAATTTAACTACACTATATGTTCTCTTAACTGACCTCAATATAATTGACTTGCCAGATTAATTGACACTCAGTATCCCATTTTAACTCACCAAATTATATTGGTAGATTCTCATGCACTCTGAATACAGCCCCCTAGCATACCATTCTGTACCATTGCGCCGTCTTGGGCAAGCATGAAACTCTCTTTGCTTTATTATCTTCATTTATAAAATGAGATGTTAAGGTACAATCTCAGAAAAGATAAAAATGTGACTCTCAAGCTGGACATGCTTGTAGTTCCAGTAACAGAGGAGGCTGAAGCAGGAGGATTGCTTGAACCCAGGAGTTTGAGGTTGCAGTGAGCCATGATTGTGCCACTGGACTTCAACTAGGTGTCAGAGAGAGACCTACTGTCTAAAAAAAATTATGACTCTCATACCAATATAAGGTGAGTGCATGTCAATGAATAAGGCATCAGCAAGATGTCAAATCAGTTCATAAACATTTGAGAAGAGATATATACATATATGGCAATCTTTTTCTAATATTCTTATAATAAGTTGCATATATATGCATATATATAATTAAATTGCATATACATATGCATATATATGTATATATGCAATTTAATGATAAGATGATTAGAAGAAAATTGCCAGGTTAAAAAATAAAGCCAGTAATGTATAACATAGTCAGGACTCATAACTTTGGGGGTTACTTCTTCTTCCAAACATAAATTATTTGCATCTCTACCAGACAAAAATATGTAAATTAAGCTGGGCTCGGTGGCTCAGCCTGTAATCCTGCGCCTTGGAGGCTGAGGTGAGTGGATTGCCTGAGCCCGCGGGTTCAAGACCCGCCTGGGCAACTTGGTGAGACCACATCTCTACAATAAATCAAAAATTAGCCAGGTATGGTAGCGTGCGCCTATAGTTCCAGTTACTTGGAAGGCTGAGGCAGAAGGATCGCCGGAGCCCAGCAGGCCAAGGCTGCGGTGGCCGGGAGCAGCCACTGCACTCCAGTCTGGGCAACAGAGTGAGACTCCAACTCAAAAAATATATATATATAAATTAACCTCTTCTTCTACATGGTTGCAAAATAGCCCAGCCAACAGAAAGTCTCAAGTGCTGCACCAAAATTGTGACTATTACGGCTATCTTCAAATTGCACACAATTTTTCTGACAGGGATAATAATAGAACTTACAGGATGTGGTGGTTGAGAGTTTTGTATAAGTTAGCATGTCTGGGCACTGAGGGCAGGTCCTGGCATACAGGCAGTGCTTAATAAATGTTTGCTATCAGAGCAGGAGCAGGGGTAGGAGCCCGAGTCTGTCACTTGGCACTTGCTGGTGAGCTCTACACTTCCCAAAAGTCTGTGGGTTTTGTTTCCAAACCTGTTTGTTTCAATTGTATTTGTTATGGTAATTACTTGATTTTGTTTCATATTACAAAATCTAATGAAATAAGGGTGTGACGAAGAGTTCTTTGTAAAGAAGCTAAGCTGAAAGGTTTTACAATGACAAATCACTAAAAATATTGTTAAAAATTAGAGAAGACAATTAGTAATGACCAGAGAGAAAAATAGAAACTCTAGAAGCATGCCATACTCAGTTTGCCTTGCAAATGTTTTTAATTTCTTGTGCCACTTTAAAGAGACCCAAACTGGAAATCAATCATTAAAGATGTGTTCTGGGTTTGCTTGTTTTTGCAAGACCCATGCTCAAGTAGCAGTCCTTGGTCCTACTTCAAAAGGTCATGGGCTTTCTGTTCTGATAAAATAATTAGGAAATTTTATATGTAATGTTTATGATTACCTGCTTTAACCCACGTTTTCACATAAAAGATCAACTACCAGTCATGATGGTGGTAAGACGTTCACTACAGTACATAGGACGAATGAGGAATTAAATAGGGGTGACATGTAGGGGAGCTAAAACCTCATCTCTGGTAACAATTAGTAAATAGAAAATATCTCAAACTGATAAACCAAGAAATAATAGGAGAGACATATTATTTGTAGATATGGCATTAATTTACATAAATTATCAACACAAGAATTAAGCCAGGCATAGTGGTTCATGCTTTTAATACCAGCACTCCGGAGGCTGAGATGAGAGGTTTGCTTGAGCCCAGGAGTTTGAGACCAGTCTGTACAACATAGCGAGATCTCGTCTCTACAAAAAATTTAACAACTAGCCAGGTGTGGTGTCACGTGCCTGCGGCTGTGGTGAGCCATGATAACGCCACTGCACTCCAGCTTGGTTGACAGAGCAAGACCTTGACTCAAAAAAAAAAGTATTAAAGTGTTCACTTCTAGAGTGTAGGATTACTGGCTGAGAAAGTAGGGGTCTTGGAGTAGAAGACACTATTATATTAACATAATTATTATGTTTAATCATTTTAAGCATGTGCATATATTACTTCAAATAATAATTCTTTAAAATGACTGAGAGAAGAAGCTGTGAAGATAGCTCATGGAAACTCTATCATTTCCTGTAGTCTAAATAAGATGAAATTCTTCCTTCGTTTCCGTTGGATGGCTTATTCTACTGCTAATTAAAGTTGTTTTCTTTTTACGCTTTTATTCTATTAAATTAGGATGACTCATCGCCCTTGAATTTGCAGTATACCTATCCTAAATATTTACTGCCTGTGCTTTTATTAAAATATTTCCAGAAATTCTGTGATTTCTCCCTACCTTTAAACATAGGCTCATGCTGACACAGAAATGTGGCTATTATAAAATGGTGTGACTTGATAACAGATCATAAAAAAGGTATTTCAGCTTTTATTCCACTCTCTCGAGTCATTCACTCTGGAGGAAGGCAGCTTCCATAACTGGAAGGATGCTCCAGCTGTCCTACAAAGAGTTCCCATGAGGAGCTGAGGCCTCCTGACAACAGCCACACGAGTGAGCCTGGAAGTAGATTCCGCAACCGCCTTCAAGCCATCAGATGACTGTAACCCTGGATGACACCTTGACTGCAACCTTATGAAAAAACCTGAGCCAAAAACACCCAACTAAGCCACACACAAATTCCTGAACCGCAGGAACTGTAAGATAATAAATACCTGATACATTTGGAGTCATTTTTTATACACAGTAGATAACTAATATACCATGAAAGCAACATAGATCCAATCTATCTGGCCTTTCCTCAAGAAGTAATCCAGTTCCAGAGACACTGACATTAAACACTTTTGATCAAAGAGAGATGATGGAGAATTCTTTCCAGAATGGAATGAAGGTCATCCCAGAAGCACAGATTATGCAAAGAGCACTAAAAGAATACTTAACACTTGCATAAGATTTATTTTAGTTTATTCAGGCCCTAGAATCTTTCCTCAAGTCATTTGCAAGTTAAAATATAACAGCTTAACTGCTAGTGATTTTACATTTTTCTCTTCCCCATTCTTTTGATTTATTTACCCGCCTAATAGCTCATTGATCAAGATCCTCCCTATACCTGAATTACAACCTCAAGAAGGAGAAATAATAAATTGTAAGGGGCAGAAAGGCTATAGGTCAGAAATGTTCCTCAGGTCATAGCATGGAAACAAGTGCCAAGGCAGAACCTGCCATCTGTGTCATTTAGAAAAGATTTTCATTGCTGTTGTTTAAAGTTCCAAATCTCCCTTATAGAAGTCCCTAATATTTACATGGTTGACAAGGGCCAAAAATAGATTGTTAGGAGAGGTTGAAGAAGAATAGAGCAAAGCACAGAGAGATGACACAGAAAGGAAATGGAGAAAAGTCTGCTGTGTCCCCATGTGTCACATGCCAGCTAACAACTAGTCTCCATGGTGGGCTCTGCAAAGCATGCTTCATATGAATGCCGTATGACTCACGACACCTTTGACTATCATCTACTCCATACCTCAAAGGTCGTTCTACTGATCATTTCATATCATCGATTCATACGGTGTGACTCATGGTCATCTACCATTCATAGCAACTAACTTAGGAATGATTCTTCTCCCTGCATATCTCTTTCTCATAAACTCAAGAATTTTTATCCTGTTTCCCAGGATATAGTAGTCTGTGTTTTCCCAAATTTGATTCAGTTGTTATATTTCCCTTCCATTTTTTCTTCCCACGGACTAAGTATTACAAACCCTTTTAAGACTAAAGTATTACAAGACTTGCTGGTATTGTCTTTGATAAGCCTTACACTAACCGCATTAGTCAGGAAGCTTTAAATTTCAAGTGACAGAAACCAAACTCCAATTCAATCAAGCCTAAAAAGGACTTTATTTGCTTTAACATAACAAGGAAGAACAGAGGTATAGTTAGGGACAAATGGGACAGGGGTCTTGACACTGCCATACTCTGTCCCATTCTGCTTTGCTTCTCTGTTTGTGAACTTCCTTCTCTCCTACTGCCAAAGAGATTTTTGCCATGAGGGTAATATGAAGAAAGCAGTGCAGGTGTTGCATATGCACAGCTTTGCCAGAAGAGAGAGTAAAGATCTTTAACCTCCAAACAGTGTGAAAACCCCGGTGGTCGGTTTCAACTGGTCTAACAAGAGTCCATGCCCATCCTGAACATGCAGTCATAGAACACTGGGGAGGAAATGAAGGAAGATTAGCTGGAAACTCAAAGTGGAGGAAGAGAGGAGAGTGTCATTGTCAGATGAGAGGGAGGAGTGATGTGCAGACAAAAATAATACAGATACGCTAACTGTCCAGATCCATAATTGTATATGATTTATAATGAAGAGTTAAAACACCCACGGAATTAGAGAAAGTATTTGCAAAACTTATCTCTGGTAAGTATCTAGTATCCAGAATGTACAAAGAAATTTTACGATTGAAAAACAAACAACAACAGAAACAATTAAAAATTGGGCAAAGGACTTGAATAGACATTTCTTCAAAGAAAATACATGAATGGTCAACAACACAGGAAAAAGATACTCAACATCATTGGTCCCTAGGGAAATGCACAATGAGATAGCATTTCTTACCCACAAGGAAGTTACAATTAAGAACAAACAAAAACAGAAAATAATAAGTGTCAGTAAAGATGTGGGAAAACTTTGGAATCCTTGTTAGTAGGTAAAATAGCACAGCTGCTGTGCAAAACAGTCTGCCAGTATTTCAAAAAGTAAAATAAGGGGTTTCTATATGATCCAGCAATTCCACTCCTATGTATATACCCAAGAGAAATTAAACCGTATGTCCACACACAGACATTCATAGCAGCTTTATTCTTAATAGCCCAAATGGAAATAACCCATAAACTGATGAATGGATAAACAAATGTAGGATGTCATTATACAGGAATATTATTCACCCATGAAAAGGGTTGAAGCAATGTGAGGTGGTATAGCATACAGGAGTCTTGAAAATATGATGTTAAGTGAAAGATGCCAGACACAAAAAACCTCATGCTGTATGATTCCATTTATATACAATATCCGGAATAGGCAAATTCATATAGAAATAAAGTAGATTAGTAGTTGCTGGAGAAAAAAGGAAATGAAGAGATTGCTAATGAACTTGAGATTTCTTTTGGGAACGATAATGTTCTGGAATTAAATCATAGTGATGGTTGTACAATCTTTTGAATACACTACAAACTACTACTTGCATTTCCCTAGGGACCAATGATGTTGAGCATCTAATAGGCAAATTCATATAGAAATAAAGTAGATTAGTAGTTGCTAGGGGCTGGAGAAAACAGGAAATGGAGAGATTGCTAATGGACTTGAGATTTCTTTTGGGAATGATAACAATGTTTTGGAATTAAGTCATAATGATGGTTGTATAATCTTGTGAATACACTACAAACTACTAAAGTACATACTTTAAAATGGTTATTTGTATGATGTATGAATTATGTATTAATAAAAATGAATTAAACAATTTTTTTGGCCTGTTATGGTTATCATTTAATTGGGTTTTTCTTTGCATGATATTTTTGTGTCTGTCCCAGTTTCAAGTCTCAGTAGCAAATGATTTTGTAACATGTATACACATTAGTTGGCTCTTTTCCCACAAAGAATCAAAAAAAGTCTCTAAGAACTCTAGTTTTAAAAAATATATAATCCCTTCATGGGTTTCATTTAGTTCATTCTGGAAGGTATTCTTGTCAACACTTCTCTTACAAGACTTCTTAATCATTTATGGCCGCGAACTCTAAGGTATTTTATCAAGCTGTAATAACGACATTATTTCATCAAAAGGGTGCCCTTTGTAATCCCTATTAATATATTGTCAAAAAAGAGAGACCCAAATACTTTGAATCTTCTGGCATGCTAATGATGGAGAGGAAACTAGAAATTATAAATCTTTGAGGCCAGGCTCAGTGGCTCAGCCTGTAATCCCAGCACTTTGGGAAGCTGAGGCAAGTGGATTGCCTGAGACCGCGGGTTCAAGACCAGCCCGGGCAACTTGGCGAGACCTCGTCTCTACAATAAATAAAAAATTAGCGGGGCATGGTAACACGCACCTGTAGTTCCAGCTACTTGGAAGGCTGAGGCAAAAGAATCACCGGCACCCAGCAGATTGACGCTGGGGTGGCCATGAGTGTGCCACAGTACTCCAGCCTGGGCGACAGAATGAGATTCCAATTCAAAAATAAATAAATAAAATAAAAAACATTTAAGTAAATCCTTGGAATTGGACAGAATTCCTAGGATTTCCTAGTAGATTCCTAACAGCAAAGTCTGTTATGCAGCCTCAAACCAAGAGAGATTCTCAAATACATGAGGGAGGGGCACATACACACACACACACACACACACACACACACAGAGAGAGAGAGAGAGAGAGAGAGAGAGAGAGGATCATCCATTTTGACTAGAAATCATCTATGCAAGGGTTTAGACTAGCCACATTTTTTAAATGTTCATACTACAATTTTCTCATTCATTTAGAATTAATTAAAAAATCAACACGTGAGTATTAAATTAGAAAAAGTACCATTTTTTTATTACTTAGCCAGCACTCCCAGCATATAAAAGCAATGTGAAACCTTATTTATACGTGCTACCACATCTGCTGTTGAAATAAATGGTGAATACAAATAGCACACTGGTCTGGAGCTAGGAAACCTAAGGTTGGAGTTCAAGTTCACCATGAACTAACTGTGTGATCTTGAGTCACTGAATCTCTTTTGAAGCTCAAGTTTCTTATCTATGAAGAATGTCAGTCCTTGCAGAGATCACGTGTATCAGTCAGGTCTCAGATTTAAATTTCCCCTGCTCAGAGATGTCTTCTTTGGCCATCCCATCTAAAACAGCTGTCCAAGACATCTATCTAACAGCCACCTGTTTGAATGATCTGACTAACACTTAGGACTCTGTAGTTATTTTTTCCTCTTTTAGTTGCTCATTTTCTATTCATTGCTTCATTATCTACCACTCTTGGTGGAATACATGCTTCAGGAGGGCGAAAAATCTTCCTACCCGTTTGCCAGTGTATTGCCAGTGTCTGGCACCAAATAGGTACTCAATAAATAGTTGATGAATTAATAAATGAATAAATAGAAAAGGGCGCTGACTAGTAGCCCTGTCAGCTTTCAAAGGCTCTTGTGAGGACCAGAAAGAGGAAACAGATGTGACCATGACTTTTGAATGATAGAGCATTCTTCAAATGGAAGATTGTATTACTCTGGTACTAGTTTTTCTTCAAGGTTAACTACATATTTCTACCTATAACTTGATGAGTTATTTTCATATCTAACAAAGTCTGCACATGAAAAGTAAGATGGCACTCCAATTTTCTGAGGCAATTTCACTTAGAAAAAATAAAAGAAAATAAAATGCAATTCACAAGTACAATCATTTCAGGGTTCGTGTCATTCTGAATTATAGCTTTTTCGTGAGAATTAGCTTGAATATCTTTGTCTCAGTAGCCAGTGGAACTTGAGGAACTTCATGTTTTCCCACAGCATTCCAGAAGAGGTCACAAAGAAAAGAGAATGAAAAAAAAATTGCGTGCATGTCTGTGTGCGTGTGGGTCTCATATTCTCCACCTGTATGTCTTCTCTGAGGGTCGTACCGTCTTACTCAACTGCTCAGGGCTGAAAAAGTAGGTGGTAAGTCACAAGCCTAACCTGATGATGCAACTGTGGCTTCTGTGGTCTTTTTCAAAGTTGACTATACAAAGTCCTGCCTCTTTCTTAGGGCTTCATGATTTATAGAAGGCGGTAGAATAAATATCAGGCTGGAGACTTGCTCAACATGTTGTCATTGCCTTAGTATGAATTCCTGAGCTGTTGAGTCACTTGCTTTTCCTACTGGGGGAAGTGAGTTGAAACACTTTGAGATGTCAGTGTGGAATCTTCTAAATCCACGCAACTTCCTGAATATTATGAAAACAGAGAGGTTAAGATTATTAGCTTTGGAGTCAGCTAGACCTGGGTAAGAAACTCAGCTCTGTCACCTACGAGCTCTGCGACGTTGACCAGTCTCTCTGATCCTCCATTTTTTCAACTTTAAATGGGATGATAGTATTAACTAACTATAGATAGGTTAAGTAATATCAACTAATATAGAGAATTGTTGTTAGGATCAACTGAAAAATGCATACAAAGCCTGGAACATAATTAATTTTACTTGTTATATCACAAATCAGTCAATATAGAACTATAAATACTAAAATTATAGACTGAGAGAAAAGATAGATTCCTCAAAATTATAATCTCCAATATCAGAATCTGTGTGGGAATGGGTGTTGCTACTTGACTAAAAGTTAGTTCTGTGAAATCTTCCTTTTGTTGAATATTTTTCTCGAGAGTATGGGTCTAATGCTTTGTTGAGTAAATAGTAGTTAGATATATAGTTTTAAATTCTGATATTTGCATAAAAATTATATGTCAAAATTTATATAGTGGTAAGGACATCTTTATAAAATATATCGAAATTGGGAGTTAGGTCTTTGACTGTTTCTCTCCTTGAATAAATAAGTATTGGGCTCCCAGAAGGTTCAGTTTACTTTCGGTGATATGTGGAGATAAAACTAGATCATTGATTTCCAAAATGAATTATCAAGAACATTATTAGTTCTGTGGACTGATAAATAGTGCTCAATGGTCAAATTATACTTGGAAAATGCCAGGTAGCCAGTGTCTTTACCATAGAATTTTCTAAATGCTTTCAGCCATAATTTGCTAATATGTTTTTCCTCAGGCAAATGTAGTTTTTTTAATATTTCCCAAATATAATTGATTTGAGATTTTTTAAAAAACTTTGAGTATCTTGTGGCACTTGAGTTCTAAGAAACATTTTATGAAATGTAGGGCTAGATACACCCCCAAGATCCCTCCCAGCTCTCCACTGTAAGACTCTGATGCACTTCTCCGTTCTCTGTGCCACATTGAACTTTGCCAGAGCCATGCTGCTTACCTTCTCCTCCATACTATTTCACAAGACCCAAATTGCTGAACATTTCTTCAGTCATCCTGCACTTTCCACTCCATGCTTCAGAGAATCGATCCTCATATTGCTGAGGTCAACCAGTACCTCGATCAATGCATGATGATCACTAGTCCAATAATCATGAAGACAGCAGATACAGAGAGATGAGACTACCATCTGTGGTAGAAGAGCAGACATGGTGGTCTCTGGGCAGCTCTGAACGGTTCACTCTCAGCAGGTGTCTGCTGGTGATGGATTCCCAGGTCACACTACAACTTACCTCCTCCTTAGAGGACTCTAGATGCTGTTAGAAAAGCAGGAATTGAACCATGCTATTTGAAAACCAGCGGATGGATAAAATTAAGAAAGTTACTGATCTCTTTGAGCAGATAATTCACCATCTGTGAAATGGGAGTAGAATAGGATAGTACTTGTGCAAAACCTGCCACATTCACTAGCACAAACTGTGTGCAAATCACATGCTAGTATATTCCCTTCCTTCTCTCTCTTTCTTTTTCCTTTATGGCCTTTTACATCATTCAAACAAATGTTCTTTTATCACCATAAAGCTGGAGAAGAGAGGCAAATAAACCACACATTCCCATTTGTCTGTCACTGTGACAGGACCTGAAATTAGTGGATTTCAAATGGTTCCACCTTGATACAAGGCATTAAATTGCAAGATAATGATCCAGGGAAATTTCTTTCTCCTGAGATAAATTAGCTACAAAACTTGCTTCTGTTCAGAAAGCTAAAATCTTAGGTTAAGCAATGTATAACTAAGGGTTATGAATGAGCATCAGTTCTCATGAAAGGAGCATGTATGTTATTTATATGAGTCACAGATACTATGGGAGAGATTGACTAGCCAGAAGGAGAGGGAAAGCCACACTCTCATGATGCATTCCAGTGGTGGAAAACTCAGTAGGTTAGGATGAATGATGCCCATGACCAGAAATTGTCTGAAAACAATCACTGCAGAGGAAGTCTCCATTCTAGATTTCACAGAGTCAAGAAGAGTGACTTGGGACACAAGTCTCATAACCTGAAATCTCAGGTTTATGAAAGAGGTAACTGCGGTGGGTGAGAAGCTACAGGGAGCTGTTGCATACTCACTCAAGGGTCAAGGTCATATTTTTACACTCCCATGCCCCAAGAAACAATCCTCCTGGGGGGCAGTGCTATCTTTTCTGATAAAACACATAGCTGGGAAGAAGTGCACACACAATAGTCCTTTAACTGTTATATTAACTTAGAGAAGAAAGGATTATTTGCTCCATTTTACAGACAAGGAGAACTGGAGTTTGTAGAAGTTGAGTAACTTGCCCAAGTTCATAATGCCAGTAAGCGGGGATTCAAAATAGCCTTGCTTATTCTGTGTCATATTCCTTCTACATCATATTAATGAAAAAATGATCCCTATAGTAACTCTTGCAAAACTTATATATAGATTATAAATTTAGAGCATAGAAATAAAAATGAAGAATGAGTGGTTTACTTTGCCATAAAAGAATCCTGCCAAGATATTTCCAGAATTTAGTCAGAGGGCCTCCAAATTCTACCTTGACACAAAATATCTGTTTTCATTAAATTCCGAAATCTTATTGGAGGCATGCAGCTGCTGAAAATAAGTAACCCAGAGTTCTAAGGGCTAAAGAAATATTGCTGGTGTGAGCACTGAGAAAATGTTGAAACAGTGATAATAGAAAATTGAAACAAGAATGTCCAATAAATTTCTCAAGAATATCTGTGCCACTTTCCAATGGATGGGACTTTCTTCTTTATTGGAAGCGCTGGTGTGGGAATTAGAAAATGTGAATTCTACCTCTAAGATATTATTCTAAGTCATCTCTTTCCTTTGGATTAAATTCACATCTTATTGAAGTACATTCAGTAATAGGTCTATAAGTAATAAACTCTCACAGTCTTTTTTCAAAAATTTCTTTATTGCTCCTTCACACTGAATTATATCACAGTGTGTAGAATTCTAAAATGACAACTATTTTCACTTTGCCTTAGGAAGTCATGTTTCCATCCATTTTTTAAGAAGTTTTTTGTTAGTCTAAATTTGCTCCCTTTCTAGATAATGCCATCTCTCTTTGATTGTTGCTAGGATTTTTCCCTTTGGTGGAATCTATGGTTCTATTACAATACATAAATATGTGGAGTTTTCTTTTTACTTTTCCTTGGTTCTCATTCCTGAGCTTTGCTTTTTAATCTCGGCATTTGTGTATTCCTTCAATTCTGGGAAAGTGTCAATCATAAACTCTTCAAATTTACCTCTCCCTAATTCTCTATTATTTTAATTCTTAGAATTTCTACTAGGAAAACATTGAATCTTCTTTCTCATAACTCAGTATCTTCTCTCTCCATCTCTTTGTGATGCTTTCTGGGTGTGTTCCCCTGCTCTATTCTTCAATTCACTAATTCTCTCAACAATCTCTTACTTCACCTCTTTATTGAGCACTTCATTTCAATGACTATGCTTTTCATTTCTGGTTCTATAAAAAAACTTGTCTGTTTTTTAGTGTCCAGTTTTTATATTATGTTTATATTCTTTTCTTTATTTCCTCAGTAATACTGCTAGACTTGCTAATAATCTTGTGTAAGCTGTTTCCCTCCACTTGGATTGGCAGAAATGTAGGTTGGCTGCTTGTGGGCTGTTGGTCATGATAGGCTATATGGTCAAGATAAGATATTTTAAGTGCGGAGATATTAAAAGGTCTTAGTGAGAGACCAAGTCTGCGCGTTAGATAAAGTTCTCTGACATTAGTAGGTACCATGGTTCTAAGTAGGCCAAGATCAGATTCCCAGAGGCTCCAGAAGAAAACTGATCTCTGGAAGTAACAGTGGCTAGCATGGTGGAAAAGGATGGCAAATACACTTTGTGTCCCTCAGTGTGACGTTCCTCAGAGAAAATGAAATGTTCCACATCCTGATTTTAACAGTTAAAATACATTTGAGTTGTTTTCTGAGCCACTCAAGTTTTACGTGCAAGTGTTCCAGTTGCTAATAAACAGGGCGTTCTTCATTCTGGAGTTTGGTCTTCTCTATTTTCCTTTAGGCCAGTTCAGCTTGCTAGCAAGACAGAATGTAAGGTGAAATCCAATCAAGTCCTCATTTTACTTAACATCTTTCCCTGCCCAGTGGCAAATGGAGCTTCTGACCTCAGTGGTGGTGGTTAGGGAACATTTACAGTATGTAAATCCTAGGCATTTCCCAGACGCACTTTCCCACCCTGACTATCTCCAGTCCACTCTGACTCAAGGCAGGCAGCCTTGAGGGTTAGGAGGCGGCGCTGGTGTTCCGCCGGCCACTTGAGCAGGAGGCAAATTTGATATGCACAGACTCCATGGCAGAGAGTATTGGCCAAGATTAGGCCTAAAATGAACTCTTGTGGGTTGAAAATTCCTATGCAAGAGCAGTCCTTTTTGAGAATTGGGATAATTTGTTTTTGGCAAAACACTGTTTCTTTTTTTGAGGGTGAGAAGAGAAAGGGTGTGGGAAAAGCTCTGGAAATCTTGCAAGACCTCTTGGACATGGACTACGTGTTACAAAACACTTTTTTGATGAGTTAAGTGTTAACCAATCAAAAACAGACAGATTGTCTTTCCCATGCTGGCTTCAAAATGCAGCAGGGGAAGTGCCATTGCTGAATATGGTTGAGAATTGCTGAACCCAGTCATTTGCAAAAGAGTGTCAGAGTCCATATAATGAGAGGACAGAGCAGAGTTTGCTTGTTCCTTTTTGCAGGATGTGATTGCAACCTTCTGGGAGGAAAAAAAAAAACTGAACAATACCAAATCAAAAGCAGCTCCAACTGTCAGTGGAGGGTGGTCAAGAATACAAATTTCAAAGGAGAGAGAGAGATTAGTTTTAAACCATAATGAATTCTCTTTGTCATTGAAAGCTCATCCAAAAAAAACATTTCATGACAACTTTTGACAGACAATGTCTGAATGCTTGATTATACATAGACAGTTATTCCTTGCCCTCAAATAGCTCTTACAGTCTCCCTGGGAAAATGGACTTATAAACAGATAATTACAATATATTATCATTTTATAGAATGCAAGGGCTGGGGGAGCGCAAGAGGGAAGCGCTGATGCTGTTGAGACTGGGAAAGATCTTGCAGAATTGTTGGTTTTGAAGTGGGTCTCTAAAAATATTCAGGCATCCCAGGAGAAGGAAATAGCATATGCAAAGATTGGGAGTCATGAAGGAGTATTGTAACTATGGACGAAGAGAGGGAAAGTATGTGCAAGTTGCAGAAGATATGGCCAGAGGCCTTTGGACAGATTGGAATGGGTCCTGCATAGCATGCTAAAGAGTTACTTGAGCCCTAAGACAAAGCGATGTTTGCTTAAATAAGGGGACTTGATTTCCAGCTTAAGAATTTAGGTGTTTGACAGAGACATATCATTTATTTTCTTGTGAAAAATACCACTGTCTTAGGATACTGATGCCATAGCTATATATGAGTACTGCCCTCTGCATCTAACAGAATCAAAACTGGAACACAGCATAGAAAGATACAAGATTTTAAAAAATGCATAAAGACAGTCCAGCTCAGGGATATGGAGAATAATTTAAATGCTCAACATGTCTGAAAGGAGTTCCACAAAAAAAGAATGGAAGAAATAGTAGAAAAGCAGCAGTGTCAGAGAATTTTACAGAAATGAGAAATAAACAGCCTTTTTAGATTGAAAAAGGATTCCAAATATTTAGAAGGATAAATTCACACCCAGAAATATCAATATCATTATAGCATATTAAATAAAATAAAACAAGATTAAGAGAAACTCTTAAAAGCTTTGAAGCTGATAAAAGACATTATCTAGAAATAAATGGAAAACAGATACCAGCCTTCTGAGATATCTTCAGAGTACAGGGAAAACAACCATCACATTTGAAGTTTGTACCTAGCTAAACTGTTACTAAACCGTGGGAGACGATAACAGCATTGTCAAACTTTTAAAGATTTTGAAAGTTTACCATCCTCAGAGTTTCCCAAAAGAACTACCAGGGAATGAGCTTCCAAAAAACAGAAAAGCAAGGATAAAGAAACTGAAATGAAATTTAACAAATTACAGTGATCACATATCTTTTTAAATATTTTTCATTTTTAAAAACTTTTTGTATATATTATTTGTTTTTTATTTTATTTGATGATTCGTGCTAGCATATTATGGCTATGATTTTTTAATTTTTAAAAATACTAATTTTTTTTTTAATTTTTAATTTTAAAGTTGTGGGGTGAAATTCAGGGTTAGGTATACAAATGTTCATTATGCAGGTACTCTTGTTGATGACATGTGCCCCCCATCCCCTGACAGTTTTCCTCAGCTGTCAATCCTACCCCTTCTCCCCTGGCAGTTCTCACTACTGCCAATCCCTTTCTTATAGTATTATGATAATTGTTCAAGGTCTGCTTATGAATGAGGACATATAGTATTCTGTTCTTTGTTTCTGTGATAGATCACTGAGTATGACAGACTCTAAATCCATCCAAGTTGCTGCGAAGTCCATATATATGTCCTTCTTTATGGCTGCA
>CAUYQG010067773.1:0-12443 GCA_963574415.1 Tarsius wallacei
TCTTCTCATTTGTTTTCTTACAGGGATTCTCTGAATCTCTTGTGTTTGAATGCTCACATCACTGATGAGATGAGGGAAGTTTTCTTGAATAATTTCATGGACTGTTTGTTCCAGGGCAATCTCTGTCTCTCTTTCTGCCTCAGGAAGTCCAATTACTCTTAGGTTCTGACTCTTGTAGTAATTGCTCATCTCTGGAAGGTTTTGCTCTGTCTTTTTAAGCTTCTTTTCTATGTTTCTGACAGCTTGGGTTAGTTCTATATTTTGGTCCTCAAGCTCTGAGATTTTTTCTTCTGCTTGGCTAATTCTGCATTCCATGCTTATCTGTTTGTTATTTATTTCATTCACAGTATTCTTTACTGCTTTTATCAACTTCTTCCTATTTTCCTCTTGTCTCTTCTCAATGCTTTTTAATCTCTCTGTTAATGTCTTGATATCTGTGTTTGTAGTTTGAGATCAGTCATTCTTGGGGATCTTCATTGTTTTTGTTCCAAAATCTGTTTTCTCAGTGTCTGACCTTCCAGGGGTCTGTGAGAGACCCATATTCTTCTTTTGTTTTTTCTTAATTTGTATAGATTTTCCTCCCCCTGCCCAGCCCCCTTCTTTAATTATGTTTTTCAGTGATGGCGGGGTTGATTTTACTTCTTTTTGCTAAGTCTACTATTCTTCCTTATGTGGATCCTCTGGCTTAGTTCATTTCTGAAGCTGGACTGTGGTTTGGGGATTGTACTTTTTGGAGTTTTGAGATTTAGCTGAGGGGGGAACTGTGATTCAGAATCTATCTGCACATCCCTGTTTCCCTGACAGGTGTATGGGCACCCTGGAACCCACTTCCCACTGCCTTACAATCTGTCCATGCAGTGGGGATTTAGGTTTGCTCCCTGGATCAAAATGAGGTAAGAAAAATGAAAATAATGGAACTAGAAGGGGGGGGGTCAACAGGAATGTGGATTGAGAGAAGAGTAAGGGGGAAAGCAGACAGACATATCAACTAACAAATGAAATGAGATACAAAGTCAGAAAAGAGAGAAAAAACAAAAATAAAAAAAACCCCTAGAGCATACAAGTAATTACACCAACACACAGTCCAATAAAACCTGCCTATTGAAGTCGAGCTCCCCTCCACAAACAGGGGGTATAAAGAATAGAAAGAAGAAAGAAAAAAGAAATCAGTCAAATAACAAAAGTAAAGCAAGTATGAAAACATTATCAAAACCTGAATGAGAGGGGGAAAAAAGTTAAAACAAAAAGCAAACAAAAGTGAGCAAAACAGTCAACAAATAAAAATAAAAAATGAAAACAAGGAATCAGACCGGTTCTGAGGTCCTTCCCGTATGTCCAGAGCCCCTTCAGCTCTGATCTCTAGCCCCTCCCCTCTGCTCTCATCGCAGGCAGATAGGGTTATTCATAGGTTGGGTCAGTTGCCACAGGCCTATGTTGGGAGGGGGTGAGTCAGATCTGGGTTCACTCGACTTGCTACCAAACAGGTCTGCCATACAGATCTGAGTTGTCTGTGTCTGATTCAGCCTGGGGGAGGGGCTTAGCTTCTGTCTCTCTCTGATGAGATTACCTTAGGCAACAAATTGGATGCTGTGCAGAGGTGGGCAGGGCAATGCAAATCTCTGCCTGGCCTGGGTCAAAGAAAATGGCTGTGGTGGGCGACTCCTCACCGGACATGGAGTCCTCTCTGGCTTTCCCGATCCTCTCTCTCCACTTTTCAGATCCAGGGCTCCAGTTGATCCATTAGGACAGGTGATGGTTTGGGCCAGATGCCATGCGATGGGTATCAGCTGGATTCAGGCTTTTCTCAGGTGCATTCCTGCAGTAGGAACAGGTGTGCTCCCAGCAGTAGCAGATGCTCCTGCACACAATCTTACCGGCTATGCTCCAATCTCAGGTTGGTGGGGCTTGCAGTCTCCCTGGGGGGGGGGGGTGTCCGAATTCATGCACCTAAGTGTCCCCTCAGATGGACTTTCACTCTCCCACCAGCATCCACCCACTCACTCAGAGAGTCTTTATTAACACTTGCCTCCTCAGAAACTCTTACAGACCGATCTGTCTGTCCATCACCATCTTAAGCTCCACCTCTGATTAATTCTTAAGTTGTACATTTCCTGTGGCACCATCTTGTCTACAACATAGATGACTTTTGTGGGGGAATAATCTATTATTGTATATTTGATTTTATATTTGTTAATGTTTAGAATATGTTATCAGGAGCTTTATAAAATAAATATAAAAATGACTGAAAAAATGAAATCAAGGGACTCGTTGATTATGTGACTCTTAGAGCATTACCAACTATTCAGTAATTCATCTTGATTACATCTAAGAAAAATGAGAAAGCAGTTTTGTGACAGAGCTGTTCAGGGTCCACAAAAATTTACAATTTTCTGGTGCCTCTTATTGATCATAAATAAGTGAATTCAAGTACATATAAATGGAAAGGCAAATTCACTGGATTCGGGAAAGATGTAGAAGCAGCACATTTCTAAGACTGAAAAACAAATGTTCCATGGATGAACTTGTTAACCTTGTACTAACTAGTTGGAAGCAGAACATAGGAAGTTGGAGCTCAGGAAAAAGAAAATCTAAATATTTATATATTGGTGTCATCCACATATAGTTGGAATTTAATATGCAACTAAGGTGAAACTAAGGTAGATTTCCTAGGGAGAGTGTGCAAATAGGGAGGAAAAAATGAACTGAAGACAAGATTGAGGGGTGGCATTCTCAGAGATTTGGAAAAGGATGTACAGAGGACAACAACAAAAGACTGAGAAATAAAATAATCAAGAGAGAGTTTTCAAAGAGCTCAAATTACGAAAGTGTATCAAGGAGGAGGAATTGATCAAAACTGTCAAATGCTTCATAGAGAGATTGAGGTACATGAAGATCACCAGATTTGAAAAGATGTGAGATGTTGGCCCACTGTGGGAGCTTTTCTGTCATCTCAATAAATTCTGCTTTCTAAAAAAAAAAAAAAAATTAGGTGGGCATGGTGGTACATGCCTGTAGTTCCAGCTACTTAGAAGGCTAAGGCAGAAGGATTGCCTGAGCCCAGCAGGTCAAGGCTGCGGTGGCTGTCAGCATGTCACTGCACTCCAGCCTGGGTGAAAGAGTGAGAGTCCTTCTCAAAAAGAAAAAAAAGGAGAGAGAGAAAAACTTTTATTCATAGGACTGACATGTGGTTGCTACCATTTTACTTTCCTAAATAAACACATTTTTAAAATCTACTAACATCACCACTTTAAAAGTAAAACATTAAAATAAAGTATGCAGGGCATGGTGACCCACACCTCTAATCCTAGCACTTTGGGAAGTGAGAGGATTGCCTGAGCCCATGGGTTTGGGACCAGCCTGGGCAACGTGGCGAGACCTCGTCTCTACAATAAATAAATAAAAACTAACTGGTTGTGGTGGCATGTGCATGTAATTCCAGCTCCTTGGAAGACTGAGGTGGAAGGATTGCCTGAACCCAGCAGTTCGAGGCTGTGGTTGCCGTGAGTGTGCCACTGCACTCCAGCCTGGATGACAAGAGCTAGTCTCTGACTCAAAAAATAAAATAAAATAAGCCGGGCTTGGTGGCTCAGCCTGTAATCCCGCGCCTTGGGAGACTGAGGTGAGTGGATTGCCTGAGCCCGCGGGCTCGAGACCTGCCCGGGCAACTTGGTGAGACCTCATCTCTACAATAAATCAAAAATTAGCCGGGCATGGTAGCGCATGCCTGTAGTTCCAGCTACTTGGAAGGCTGAGGCGGAAGGATCGCCGGAGCCTAGCAGGTCGAGGCTGCGGTGGCTGGGAGCGGCCACTGCACTCTAGTCTGGGTGACAAAGTGAGACTCCAACTCAAAAAATAAAATAAAATAAAGTATATTTCTCTAATGTGACTACAATTTAATTTTATTACTCAATATTTAAAAATTCTTATTTTTCTCATTTTTTTATGGATGAGTGAAATCATCATGGATCAGAGTTTGGGAATCACTGGTCTAGTGTTACTCTTATTATAAACAGAGGCTCTTATATCTTATTATAAACAGAGGCTCTTATATCTCATTATTCTATTTTCTACCACAGGTAAAAGCAGCTGTCATAGTCTTTTCCATACTATTTATTTATTTGTCTGTTTATTTGTTTGCTTTTGAGTCAGTATCTCTGTCATTCAGGCTGGAGTACAGTGGCATGATCACAGCCACTACAGCCTCAACCTGCTGGGCTCAGGCAATCCTTCCACCTCAGCCTTTCAAGTAGCTGGAACTACAGGCACACACCAGTACGCAGGGATAATTTTTTATTTATTGTAGAGATGAGGTCTCGCCATGTTGCCCAGACTGGCCTCAGACCTGTGGGCTCAAGCAATCCTCTCGCTTCCGCCTCCCAAAGTGCTGGGATTACAGGCTTGAGCTACTGCACTCGACTCTTCTTTAGAATAAACTTTTGAGTGTTTGAGACATTGAATAGGTTCCTGACTTCTTGAATTAAATACTTAAGTTTTGGGGTTCATTGTAGTGACTGACCATGAACTACGCTGTGATGTGAAGGTTGATGTGATAAGCAGCATTGAAATTGTATCTCGAACCCGGGAACTCTATGTAGATGATTCGCCACTGGAACTGATGGTGAGGGCATTGGATGCTGAAGGTAAAGAACTTCAGAGGATTCAACAAAGTTACCTAAAATTAAGTAATACTCCTTTATGTTTATCACTTGGAAACAGAAACTTGATTGGAAATGATACCTATTTTCTTATTTGGAGCTCATGTAGATGAATAATTAATAATTCTGAGTATAGTTCATTGTATAAGCTGCACGCTTTTCATAAAACTTTCCCGCTATTATAAATTGTTAGTTATCACAGAACTTTTCTTAAATTTTGCCACTGAGCTTTTCTGCTTATGGTCCCTAGATCAACAATTAAGAACAGATTTGGAATTTATTGCTAGCTCTGTGTGATAAGTCTACTTTCTATAAGCCAGGAGAATTAAATGTAAACCTGTGAAAGTTATAACTTTAAGCTAATCTTTCTTGAGACTGATTTTATACTACTCTGAATACTGTATACTATATTAATGCTGTAATATGATATTTTAAAAATTTAAATTTATTTCTACTTTTTTGTAAAAACTATTTAATAAAGAGTAATTTTTTGTTTGTTTGTTTTTTGAGTTACAGTTATAACTGTGTTGCCCAGGCTGGAGTGCAGTGGGATGCTCACAGCCACCACAGCCTCTATCCGCTGGGCTCAGGTGATTCTCCCCCCTCAGCCTTCCAACTACAGACACGTGCCACCACGCCCAGCTAATTTTCTGATTTTTTGTAGAGATGAGATCTTGCCAAGTTGCCTAGGCTGGTCTCGAACCCGTGGGCTCAGGCAATTCTCTCACTTCAGCCTCCCAAAGTGCTGGGATTATAGGCACGAGCCACTGCACCCACCCCAGCTTGAGTCCTTTTTACTTTCAGAAAGTTTGTGCAGCAACAGCTCTTGTTTGTGTAGGGATCTTCCTTATATGTGTTTTTTGTTGTTTTTTGGGTTGGAGTCTCACTCTATCGCCCAGGCTGGAGTGCAGTGTCACACTCAATGGCCAACACAGCCTCGAACTGCTGGGTCAGGTGATCCTTCCACCTTGGCCTTCCAAGTAGCTGGAACCACAGGCACATACCACTATGCCCAGCTAATATGTGTGTTTTAATTCATTAACAATATAGCTTTTATTTGGGTTTTTTATTTTTTTATTTTTTTGTTTGTTTGTTTGAGTCACAGTCTCACTGTCATCCAGGCTGGAATGCAGTGGCATGCACACAGTCACTGCAGCCTCAGCCTCTTGGACTCAGGTGATCCTTCTACCTCAGCCTTCCAAGTAGCTGGAACTATAGGCGCACCCCACCATGCTCAGCTAATTTTTGATTTATTGTAGAGATGAGGTCTCGCCAAGTAGCCCAGACTGGTCTTGGACTCCTGGGCTCAGGCAATCATTTTGCCTCGGCCTCCCAAAGTGCTAGTATTACAGGAGTGAGCCACCATGCCTGGTGCTTCTATTTGTTAATGACAGAGGCATAGGCTGGGCACAGTGGCTCACACCTGTAATCCTAAAACTTTGGGATGCTGAGGCAGGAGGATTGCTTGAACCCAAGAGTTCAAGACCAGCCTAGGCAACATAGCAAAACCTCGTCTCTCCAGAAAAATTAAAAAATTAACTGAGCGTAGTGGCGTGCACCTGTAGTTCCAGCTACCAAGAAGGCTGAAGTGGGAAGATCGCCTAAGCCTAGGAGGTAGAGGTTGCAGTGAGCTGTGATCATGCCACTGTACTCAAGCCTGGGTTGGATAGAGTAAGACCCTGACTCAGAAAAAAATAAATATGGCCGGGCGTGGTCGCTCATGCCTATAATCCCAGCACTTTGGGAGGCTGAGGTGAGAGGATGGCCTGAACTTACGGAATTGAGACCAACCTGGGCAACTTGGCAAAACCTCATCTCTACAATAAATTTTTTTTTAAAATTAGCTGGGCGTGGTGGCACACACCTCTATTTCCAGCTACTTGGAAGACTGAGGCAGAAGGGTCACCTGAACTCAGCAGGTTGAGGCTGCGGTGGCTGTAATCGTGCCACTGCACTCCAGCCTGGGCGACAGAGTAAAACTCCTTCTCAAAATTAAAAATTAAAAAAAATACTTACATACATTCATAAATCTTTCTTGTTGTGGATACCTGAATATTTTTTAATATGTCTGCTTTTGATTTGATCTACAGGAAATACTTTCAGTAGTTTGGCAGGGATGATGTTTGAGTGGAGCATTACTCAGGATAACGAGTCAGCAAGAGAAGAACTGTCTAGCAAAATTAGGTAAACTTGAAATCAAATGTAAATCATCTGACTTTGAAGAAGACATCTGCCATTTAGTGGCACATTAAACAGCAACCATTGTGGACTTTAATAATCCTGCTGGCTCGACTTTTTATTTATTTATTTTTAGTCAGAGTCTTACTCTGTCACCCAGGCTAGAGTACAGTGGCATGCTCGCGGCTACCCCAGTATCGACCTTCTGGGTTCAAGTGATCCTTCCACCTCAGCCTTCCAAGTAGCCGGAACTACAGTTGCGCATTATCACGCCCAGTTAATTTTTTGGTTTATTGTAGAGACGAGGTCTCACCAAGTTGCTGAGGCTGTTCTCAAACCTATAGGCTCAGGCAATCCCTCACCTTGGCCTCTCAAAATGCTGGGATTTCAGTCTTGAGCCACCGCACCCGGCTCAAATACTTTTCTTATAGTCCTTGTGGAAATCAAATTTTAAAATTTTGTGTCCTCTATAGACACTGAAACTATGTTTAAAGTCTCCTGTGGACTTTTGGAAAAAGATATTGTTTGATTCTGCATATCTTATTTTATGTATTTAGGATCCTGAAATACTCTGAAGCACAATATTCTCCCCCAGTTTACATAACTGAGATGGAAAAAGAAGAGAAACAAGGAGATGTGATTTTGGTGTCTGGGATTAGAACTGGTGCTGCTGTTGTAAAAGTTCGAATTCATGAACAATTCTATAAGGTAAAAAATGTTTACCATAAACTTTCAACTGATAGTCTTGCCTATGGGCAATATAGTTTCTTGTGTTTATCTATAGTAGAAGCACTCTAACTTGAAATGACTTGGGCCAGTAGTTGGTTATTTAATGGAAAAAAGTCATTTGAAGTGGGTAAGTATGAAAAAAATTGTCTTCCTTAAACATTTTGTTACCTAATTCCAATAACAAATATGACTGACATTTTTCTCTTAAAACATATTTTATTCACCAATCCTTTGATATAGGTCCAAGACCTTTCTTTGACCATGAGTTCACTGATTAGAAAGCCACATGCCATTTTTTTGTTTTTTGTTTTGCCAGGCATGGTGGCTCACGTCTGTAATCCTAGCACTTTGGGAGGCGGAGGTAAGAGGATTACCTGAGCACAGGGATTCAAGATCAGCCGAGGCAACATAGAAGACCTCTTCTCTACAATAAGTCAAAACATTAGCTGAGCGTGGTGCTGCATGCCTGTAGTTCCAGCTACTTGGAAAGCTGAAGCGGAAGGATCACCTGAGCCCAGCAGGTCTCCACTGCACTCTAGCCTGAGCAACAGAGTGGGACTCCAACTCCAAAAAAAAGAAAAAAAAAAAAAAGAGTCAGGCACAGTGGCTCATGCCTGTAATCCCAGCACTATGGGAGGCAGAGTTTAAGAGGATTGCCTGATCTCAGGGGTTCAAGACCAGCCTGGGCAAGTTGGTGAGACTTTGTCTCTACCAACTAAATCAAAAAATTAGCTGGGCATGGTGGCATGCGCCTGTGATTACAGCTACTTTGAAGGCTGTAGTGGAAGGATCAACTGGGCCCAGCAGGTCGAGACTGTGGTGGCTATGAGCATGCCACTGCACTCCAGCCTGGATGACAGAGCGAGACTGTAACTCAAAAAAAAAAATTAATCTACATGCCGTTTTTTTCATAAACTATGGTTTCTAATTTCTAGTCAAGTGAAGTTTTAGACATTGTGAGAAGTACAGAATTCTGTATTTTCAAGGATTTCCCCCAATCATTTACGTTTCTCACTGATACCTAATTTGATAACACTTATTAGCAGCTTATTTTTAACTTATTTTCAAAACATTTAAATTTTTTATAGACAGAACTCTCTTTTCACTTTTTTTTATGTTTATTTTTATTTTTGAGTCGAAATCTCACTCTGTCGCTCAGGCTGGAGGACAGTGACATGCTCACGGACACTTTTATTTGTCTGTGTCTTCTCCTTTGGAAGACTTTTCTATTCTTAGTCTGAGTTACTTAGAAAGTTAGTAAGGTATTAAGATTCATGACCACTTTTTAAAGCTAACTAAAATTATGACTTGTGATTACGAAAGTTTTTTTTTTTTTTTTGAGTAGAAGTCTCACTCTGTTACCCAGGCTGAAGTGCAATGGCAATGTTCACGGCCAGTGTTCAACCTGCTGGACTCAGGTGACCCTTCTGCTTTAGCCTCCCAAGTAGCTGGAACCACAGGCATGTGCCACCATGCCTGGCTAATTTTTTGATTTATTGTAGAGACGAGGTCTCATCATGTTGCCCAGGCTGGTCTCAAACCCCTGAACTCAGGCAATCCTCTTGCCTCCGCCTCCCAACGTGCTAGGATTACAGGTGTGAACCACTGTGCCCAACTAGGAAAGTGTTTTTTATCTTTATAAGAGCGTTTAAAAACTTAAAAGAAGTAAGCTTTTAACAAGGAAGATGGCCTTA
Organism: Tarsius wallacei; assembly: GCA_963574415.1. Classification (NCBI taxonomy): domain Eukaryota; kingdom Metazoa; phylum Chordata; class Mammalia; order Primates; family Tarsiidae; genus Tarsius; species Tarsius wallacei. Next base: position 9,257 of record CAUYQG010067773.1, read on the forward strand.
AGGTTTTTGCCTATGGAAATTATGTTTTTTTTCCCCTTCCTCTTTTAGAAAGTGGCAGCAGCATTGATACGTCTGCTTGTTTTGGAGAATATATTTCTTATACCATCCCATGATATTTATCTCTTAGTAGGAGCATATATTAAATACCAAGTTGCAAAAATGGTACAGGGAAGAATGACAGGTAAGGTGATTTATTTTTTCCTATGCCTCACATTTCCCAGATCTTTTCTGCTGAAAAGACAAGCAACTCCATATTACCTATGAAAAATACTTCATTTAGTTTTTGTGGTAAAGTATTAATTATTGTGCTTAGTTAATACTAAACAGAGATAGTCCCCATATCTTGAGCATGTTAATGGTATAGTTAGGCTACTTAGCTTCAGTGCCTGTAGATATCTGAATTCTCTGTTAAAACAAGTTACAGACTTGTGCCTGTAATCCCAATAACTCAGAAGCCCGAGGTGGGAGGATTGCTTCAGGCCAGGAGTTTGAAATCAGCCTGGGCAACATAGCAAGACCCTCATCTCTAAAAAAAAATTAGCTGGATATGGTGGCTCAGCCTATAATCCCAGCAATTTGGGAGGCCAAGGTGAGAGGATTGCCTGAGCCCACGGGTTTGAGACCAGCTTGGGAAACTTGGCAAGACCTCATCTCTACAGTATATCAAAAAATTAGCCTGGTGTGGTGGCACATGCCTGTAGTTCCAGCAACTGGGAAGGCTGAGGCAGAAAGATCGCCTGAGCCCAGTAGGTTGAGGCTGCGGTGGCTATGAGTGTGCCAAAGCACTCCAGCCTGGGTGACAGAGTGAGACTCCAACTAAAAAAAAAAAAAAAATTTACCACCTTTTGTAGGCCGAGAGAAGACACTTTGCCATATGGGACTTGAATGATCATTGCAAAGATCTTTGCAAAAGTTGTTTCTTGAGAAACTTGATTCATCAACCAAAAACTTAATACTTTATTGACCCTAAAAATTCCATTGAGCTTATAAGGTTTATATTGGCATTAGTCTATTAGCATTAGTCCTTTCCTTACTAATCTAGCAGCAATCCCTCCTGCCTGTCATTCACTTGTTTTTAAGAAGTCAAGCAATACCAATGATACTTTCCACCTCTCATATTCTCCCCGAATGGCTACATGTAGAAATTCATCATTGTGTGAAAAGAGTTAGAAGCACATCATACTCTTATTTTAGGCCTGCTTCCTGATCTTTCTCTTATAATCCAACAATATACCATTATCCACTGGAATGGATGCTGCCATTCTATTTATGTATCTTTCATGTCTTACAGAGGTGGAATTTCCCCTGGAACATTATACATTGGAATTGCAAGACCACAGAGTTGCACTTAATGGGTCTATTTCTGAGAAAGTGGCTTTATTGGATGAGAAAACAGCCATGGTGACTGCCTTACAACTGGGCCAGGCGAATCTTGTCTTTGTTCATAAAAGTATCCTTTTGTTCAAGGTTTAGCTGCTAACCTACACTTCTCTGAACAGGCTAGACATGATGATCCTTGGTAAAATAATTTATTAAGAATGATTATAATACTACTATGGTGTTTTTCCATAGGCTTTATTATTTTTTAAATTTTAATTTATTCTTAAATTTTTTATTTTTAATTTTTTAATTGTGTTTTGAGTTGGAGTCTCACTGCTGCCCAAGCTGGAGTGCAGTGGCATGCTCATAGCCACCACAGCCTCGACCTGCTGTGTTTGGGTGATCCTTCTGCTTTAGCCTTCTAAGTAGCTAGAACTACAGACGCATACCACCACGCCTGTCTAATTATTTGACTTAGTGTAGAGACAAGGTCTCGCCATGTTGCCCAGGCTGGTCTCGAACACTTGGGCTCAGGCAATACTCTTACATCTGCCTCGCAAAGTGCTGGGATTACAGGCATGAGCCACCACACCCAGCAGGTTTTATTTTTAACAAAGAACTATAAGTTATTATTGTCATAATTTCTAACAAAGGGTAGGTACAGAAAAGGTGAGTAGTTGGAACTTGGGAGCTGTTGACTTCACTGCTTATTTCCAAACTCAATCACACTGTAATTAGGGGACTGGGGAAAATGGAGTTTGGAGGAAAATATGTGAATCTTACTTAATTTGTTATTTTCTATTTTCACATGGTAATTGAGGAAAGATTATTGTCTGCAGTAGCTGTTTAATTAATATTTTTATAATTTAATTGAGAGTAATTTATTTAATTCACTAAACCTGCTCTACAAGGATTGAACAAAGAAAGGTACATAGAGCTCTATTATAGTCGATGAAAACAAATAGAATGAAGATTTTGGCTGAGCATGATGGCTCATGCCTATCCCAGCACTTTGATAGACCGAGGTGAGAGGATTGCCTGACCCCACAGGTTCGAGACCAGCCTGGGCAACTTGGCGAGACCTTATCTCTACAATAAAAAAAATTAGCTGGACATGGTGGCACATGCCTGTAGTTCCAGCTACTTGGAAGGCTGAGGTGGAAAGATCGCCTGAGCCCAGCAGGTTGAGGCTGTGGTGGCCATGAGCGTGCCACTGTACTCCAGCCTGGGCAACAGAATGAGACTCTGACTCAAAAAGAAAAAAAAGAATGAAGATTTTAATACCTAGAAAGTTGAAACATGATTTGGACTCTATTTCTCAGTGTTAGACTTGGAAGTATTTTATATTTTTGAATATTTGAGTCTGAAAGAAATTAATTCATTCAGCAAATAATGTAATATGTTCGTACTATATTCACACGCTCAACACAGTTCTAAGTGCGAGTATACAGACTGCTATTTTACCCAGCATAATTAATGAAGTCCCCTCTGATAAGGTGACATAGGAACAATGAGCTGCACAGATATTTGGGTAAAAGAGCTCCAGGAAAAGGAAAGAACAATAGCAAAGGTTCTGAAGTAGCTACATATTTGACACGATTTTTTTTTTTTTTTGAGTTGGAGTCCCACTCGATCGCCCAGACTGGAGTGCAGTGGCCGCTCCCAGCCACCGCAGCCTTGACCTGCTGGGCTCAGGCGATCCTTCCGCCTCCGCCTTCTGAGTAGCCCGGAATTACAGGCGCGCGCTACCATGCCCAGCTAATTTTTTTGATTTATTGTAGAGATGAGGTTTCGCCTGCCCAGGCGGGTCTCGAACCCGCGGGCTCAGGCAATCCACTCACCTCAGCCTCCCAAGGCGCGGGATTAC